>DWOX01000073.1:0-14045 GCA_018251315.1 Nastra julia | reverse complement strand
ATTCACAACATTGCAAAAAGTTACTAATGTAGACAAAAGTATGTATACAAAATAATGTAGACAAAAGTATGTAGACAAAAGTTACTAATGTAGACAAAACTAGTAGACAAAAGCTATCATATCCTCGGCTTTATAAATGAAAAATATATCAGACTTAAGCCTAAATAAGCTAGTGTCAGCTGGGAGTAAAAAAAAGCGGAAGAAAAAACTCTCAGTACTCTTTTACAACAAAAACGTGTACCTACTGTGTGTTGGCGTAGTCATTTCTTATGTACAAAATAACCAATTTCTAAGTCCACAAATGTGAGGCATTAACATTTTGTATTTTGCAAAATTATTCATTCATCTTTACACAAGTTATTTTATAGACTTTACACCTTTGAAATGACCCTTGGAAATCAGCTGGGGCACCTATAGAATTATGAAGGATAAACAGATAAGTAGATACTAATTACAGCGACAATTGATAGCTAATTAAAGTGTATATTGAACATTATACATAAATAACGAAACCAAAATGGGTTGAGCTGTTGACCAGCATAGTAACGAGGGCGACCGCAGCGGTAACAAGTTTGTTCATATTAACTCTGGCCGACGAACCATTAAATAATGATGTTTAATAACACATAACACACATAGGAACACTGTGTATTCACACTGTCTGGGTGTAAAAGGTAATGATGCTGTATAAGCCAGAAAAAAATTAGTGGCTCGATTCCGCTATCTGTATAACTGTGGCATTGTAGCTCCCGAACGGATGAAGCGATTTAATTTTTTTTTTTTTTGTATTAAAGGTGACTTACGTGCGAGTGTTCTTAGACATGTTTAAAAAAATCGGTCGAGCCGTTTAGAAGTTCTAGACCCTAGAATCTAAGGCGTCGAAAGTAGGTAGGATAATAATTTTGAATCGGGTGATTTTTTAAATTGAATGTTGTAGGAAATTGTTTGAGTAATTATTCAAATATTCCTTACGTACTCAATAACACTTAAGACTCTTAATTTTACTACAGAACTGCATGCGGTAGTAAACAATGCTGGAGTGATGACTGTTGGAGAATACGAGTGGTTAACACCGCAGATAATAGAAAACACGATCAACGTCAACCTACTCGGCTCCATGAGAATAGTATCTGCCTTTTTGCCGGAGCTCCGAAAAACTGCATTGAGCGTAAGTAAGCGAAAACGAAATAGAAAAATGAAAATCCCAACTGCAAAAATTTTGGGGGTATAAAAATGTTATTTGTTCCTTCGACACTCCCACGATCGAGATTATTGCAATAACACTTCATTTTGTTGAAACTCGTCAAGCCGTGTAGACTTGAACGTGCCAAAGATATATACATAAAATCATATATCATGGACGTATACTCGTAGATACATACGCTGGAAAATCGTCATCCTTATCCTTTTGTCGCGGGCGGGTAAAAGGATTAAAAAGTTACTAGGATTTTGATTCCTATTGGCCTCTTTAATCTTGTGAAAAGAGATCACACAATCAAACTCGGACCGCTCGTTAGTGCTAACGGGAAATTATCGGGTGCACTGAAAAATATGGGGTTAGTTAGGCTAGGCAATACCTAGTCCAAGCCACATCCTGCGACCTTCCCGTAACATTCTTTTTTCACAACAGCAACGTTGAAGTCATTTTGGGAAAATTTGGAATGTTGTTAACTAACCAGATTTTTGGGAAAAGTTTCCAATATCTTTTCCGTCCGTCAGCCACATATTTTTGCAGAACTTTGATTAATACCTACATTTACTATCGAGATCCACATCGTGAGATGACAGTTTTTAAGCTAATTAACTTTTGACACTTGCATTGGCTATACTAATTCCTCTACTAATCCACATAGCATCAGTGTAATGGAGTAAATGGATGGTATGCTCCATTGTGATTAAGCTTATGAAGAGAAACCTGCATCCTGTAGTGCGCTATGAATTGAGTCCAACACTTAATCTTTACTTAAAAACTTAAAATCAACTAACTTCTAGGGTGTCACGAAACCGCGTATAATTAACGTGGCGAGTCACTGCGGTCTACAACCTCTTCCTGGCTTTGGACCTTACAGTGCCAGCAAAGCTGGCCTGCTTGCGTGGACGCGAGCTCTGAGACTCGAGCAATGCGATAACGGGTTGAGGACTATTGCTTTTATACCAGGTATGACCATTTTTAGCTCTGTACATAAGCCGTACGTACTCGCTTCGAATCCGATTAAAGAAATAAATAATTTAATTAGGAAAAGCCTTCGTAACACTTCCCTACGGTATACCATTCAATATTGAACTTTGAATATTTTTATATTTAATTCGTTACAGGTGGTTTTATAGCAGCCAGCAACTTAATGTCTACCCAGTTAACTCATGCAAAGATGATGTTAGAATATCTTACTGACGAGCAAAAAGGATTATACGAGAAGAAGATTCAAACGTTATCTTCATATCTTTGCTCGGCTTCAAAAAACACGAGATACGATTCTCTAAAAGACGAAAAAATTATTGAAACATTCATGAAGGCGCTTACAGATGATTACCCCGAGGATATTTACAAAATAGAATCGTGGAGATACAAGTTTTATTACATTTTAATGAAATTACCGCTGCCGATAAACATACATCGATCGTTGATAAAACGTTTTCTTAATTTTCCTGTAATTGTATAAAATACAATCAACGCATTACAAATATTTTCTAAATATTTCAATAGGTAGGTATTTCTGAATACTTACGTAGTGTTTTTATACTTATCTTCGCAGCTAATAAATTAGTTAAAATTAAGGAAATTGTTAAGCGCTAAGTGCCTATACCATATTATCAATCGTTTCTCATTCAATTCTCTTAAAGTTTAGACCATATACGGAAACATAACAAAGGCTAGAAAAAATTGTTTAATCGCAGCCGGGCAAGCGATCAATAACAAAAACATGTCTTAGAAATAATGTTATAAAATAACTTGGCAATAACTGACAACTTCCCTCCTATTAAAACGGCGTTATTGAAACAACACCGGAGACCATATTTTTCTACACCTGTCGTGGAAACAGGCCAGTATTATAATACAGCGGTATGTCGCACCATTGTCCGACACCGTCTTCTCGTAACAAAGGCGAATGCTTGTAAACGAGGAAGCCATTCTAACAACACTCCCGCAATGGTCATCACGAACGATTGCAGCGTTCGGATCGCGCCCGCTATGGTGTTACGATCGGTCGATAGGACATTCGTCGAATTATCACCGAGTGGCCAGTTGTCCTCCGATATCTTATCTCCTCCGCGCTCAATTGGCTGCGAAGCTGTGAAACATAGATTATGTCACAGACGTAGATACGGACCGCGGGAAAAATATAATGGACAGCTATTAGATTGCGATACGAACGCTGATAGCGTCGCGATAGTTGTGCTAATAGGGTATATAAACATAAGGTTTAGTTGCAGCTTTGTATCGTTTTATATTAGTAGTGGATAAGACTGGAAACTCAAAAACATAATGAAAATTCGATATATCATTGGACATAAGTCGATTACAGAAAGCTTTGATAAAATTCTCAAATGAGCTTTTTGTTTAAAATCTTAAATGTGATTGCAGCCGATGTGTCCAGTATAGTAATAGAGCAACTTTTAACAAAAGAGCATCTACAATCTACATTACGCCACTTTGATACAGATTGATTAAGGGGCTAGCGAGGGACTGATCGGAGGGATAAAAGTTCCTAGCACCTACCTAGTTAGTTCTAGTTGAAAGCCTCTAAGTTATAGCTGTTTCAAGGTACTTTGTTCTTCTAAGCACAAACAGGATTAGGATAGAAAAATATCCTAGGTAAGACGCTTACACACGTTTTTTTATGTTCCGATGAAACATAATTTTGATACTCGCGTCGTCTGCATTTTCACATTACTTTTTTTACGATAGTCATTATATGAAGCGGCTTTAACGAAAATAGTACAATACAAACGTGCGTTTTCAGTGCGTAACAAAAGTCGTGTGCGTAATTAGTACTCAAAAAGCATAGCTGAAATCAATGTAACAGCAGCCAGTCAGTATATCACACACTATACGACAGTAGAAGCCTGATGTCAAAGTGGAAACTGACATTAGCTTTACACCGCCATCCGCACCTCGCTAATAAACCGAAACCGAGCGTCATTAAACCTCGACCCTTCGAGAGACGCGCAATAAATTTACACTGCATTACTAATAAAGGTGTGCGTGTGTGTTGTTGCCGGATTGCTGAGAAATATTTGAGCGATTGGAACCTTCGTGTGTCAGAGGATAACAGAAACCGCCAGATCATTACCTTGATAATCGTTAACGAACGTATTATTCCCGTAATTCTTAAGATTGCCGAACGTCTGCTAATAAATGAAACTCTACTAGGATCATTCGTCTCTTACTGTAGGGTTTTTACAAGGGTTTTTTAGGTAATTTATTAGAAATGGGAAAGTTTGACGTCATTCTGAGTTAGTCGTTGAGTGTTGTTTGCAAAGACTTGAAAAAGATTATCTCCTTTAACCTTGTCAATGGTCACTGTCCTAATAATGCCTTTCAAAATATAAAAAAAATCATAACATACACAAATACTGCACTTCGCACAACTACTATAAGCAGCTGCTGTAACTACATCCTACAGTGACCTTTAACCCCCAAGTTATCATCGGTACTAAATTACTGTTCATCCTGCATCTAGCAGATATCTGGTAAGTGGTAAGTGTGACCCCGCGCCCACATACACCGCATTGAACGAATAACGGTAGTCTAACGCCGACGCCTCCGACACTCCGATATATTCGTGTATTCCATTAGCTAGTTACGACTCCGCTCGTAAATAAATAGTTGCAATCATATTCGCTAACGATCCACGCTACGATAACGTGTGCAATTACGTTTGAAGCGGTGCCGTTAATGATTGTTATCATTAGCCGAGAGATACATGCATCCTACCAACTAAATAATGATACCCATGATGTAAATTAAGCTTTAATTAAGTAGGTGCAATGTCTTCGACTTATAAAGTCCACCGCTACGAGTTCCATTCAATTGTATAATAATTGGTATTTAACAATGCAATTTAAACCTATCAACCGTTGCAGGAATACAAAAGTAAACATACTCAAGGAATAAATCATATATTATATATTTACAATGAGGTACAATAAAGGAAGGTCTTAGTTGCAAAACAATCCAGTTTTATTATCAAAACACCATACCTACAGCTGATATTATAAGATAAAGACGCGGCTTCGGTGTCACTGACACAATGGAAATGGTATTATATGTATTACTTTATTATACATACCTCGGCCCCTTCGTAATTCTGTATAACGTATGTAGTATAATATTATATGTCCGAAGTTCAAGCTCACCCAAACAAAAAATAGATCAACATCTTTGTGTTAGTCATATTTAAATATTTTATAATAACGATTACAATGATCGCAGGTAGTTTCAAATTTAAGTAAATTCAAATTGTGGCAGTTTGCAGCAACCCCGATTAGCAAACAATATCCAAGGATGAGAGAAAAACATGATGAATACATCCAAAATGTTGTTAAACACAAAAGCATCCAAAAACATGCATTTTTTATTACTTATTTCAAATAAGGAAGTATAGTATAACTGTCGACAATTCTTTCATACATTCGTTAACTTTATTAAAGATCCCGTGACGTGTAGAATGTCTGGATACATAACTGCCCATTATAGGAACGGTTCGTAACTTTGTTACTACACCGCAGTATACCCAACGTTCTCATTAGACTAATGGCACACACTTCCCATTGAATTTCATGGAAAGTTTAACCAACCAAAGTAAGTATTAAGTATAGAGTTGATTGCAGTAGACCCAAAAGTAGTTCATTCGAGATACACTATCGAAAAACGACCTATAAACAATCCACACGCAACGATAATGATAACGCCCAGTCCAATGTTTGACCCCGAGCGAGTTTAATAGGGCTGCGGCTGGCGCGCGGCGACCGCTTCCATTTTATGTGCTCCTGGTACATTTAAACAATTTGTTTCATGGTAATGTTGGATAAAAAACTCTATCATTTTTATTGAAAAGACCGATGACGACTCAATCTTCCAAATAAATTGGAAATGCTTATGACGGATTCAGCTGTGTCTAGTTTTAAACTTATAAAACAACTTAATTCTTAATACTTTAGAGAATCTAAACTTTACGTGCGCCTGTTATTTGAATGCCACTGCACTGGGGTGAAAAGCTATCAACACTGCAAGAGTATGATAAATTATAAACACATTCTGGGATCTTTGGCGTGTCGTTGATAACTTTTATAATGTAGAGCTCACTCGAAATTGATATTATGCCTAATGGTGAGCCCATGTTAAAATACCATTAAAACTGAAAAATACTTACAGGTAAAGAAGTCCCTACTACTACTATACTGAAAATTTAATTTAATACTAATAAATAATAAATAATTTAATAATAAATTAAAGATTTCAGTATTGTAGTAATAGAAATCCACCAACTTTTTGGTACCCCAAAAGAAACAAACAAATAACAGAAAATGCAGAACATCTGTTAAACAATAGGTTGTTCTATACAAGCCGGGCTATAAACAGTAACTTTCACAAGAAATAACTTACAAGCTGATAAAACAACGGATTTCAAATAAAAAGTTAATGACAGTCATAAAAATTCCTAAAATGTGTTAGTAAACTTTAACCGTCATAAACGTTTACAATTACTAGTTACAAGGGAACATTAATAAACAACACAATTAATTGTTCATCTGGACTGGTTATAATTACGCTATTTCTTTTGAATAAAACGGCGACACCTTGCTGGTAAATTACAAGTGGCTACATACAGGTAAGTAGGCTCTTTATATTAGGAATTCGAATGATACGTGAATATGAATTGAATCGACACATCCCCTAGCTATTTCTTTATTATAGATGAAAATTTATAACTTCTTGGTGTAAAAACTAGCTGTACAGCTGCTCGAACGACTGGAACGACGAGACCGTCACGGACTTCGCACTCGTTGAAACATGAGGTATTCCGAATTTGCAATGTGTTTCTATGCCACAAATTATAGAATAGTGTTTCTGTAAGGTTTCGGCATGCACTCGTTATTCCAGCACTTAGTTATTTCACATATACGCAGAACTTTGCTTGCTAGTAGAAGCGAGTGAGCCCGAAGCCGTAAATAATTTCCCTTTCAAAAAAACACTAGGTGTCCCTTAGGTAAAGTAACACAAACAACTCTGCAATCTTAACAACAAACGATTGGTAAATGGATTCAAATTACAGAAAGCACTACAAACAGGTAATGTGTGTGTACCGGCAAATAAATAATCGCACATTAAACAAATGAATCGCATTCGTAATTACAAATCGCCACGTTATCGTTGCAATCAATCTAATACACTACCATCGCTGCTCGCCAATGGGGATTTGCGGTTCCATTGAAAAAACACGTGCATTGTATATCGTTCTAATGTGAAATTAACTTCGTACGTGTACGGCACACGCCATATGAACTATGTCAAAGTGACAAACAGGGCCATTGCAGAAAAGTGGTTCTTTGTGGGTATACAGGAAGTGTTTTGAAATTGTAAATCTAATATAGCTGCATTGTTTTTCACTATGTTTGATATTATTCTTTTTGGAAATTATTTGAATCTTTATCCACCCCATTCCATACATCACCACCCATCACAAACCACGTCGAAAAGGTGATCTACAATCTATTAATTTATTATATATTTCATGTTACTATAATATTCTCAGAGTGGGGATACAACTCATAATAACTATTATATTACATGATTTTATTACCTACTCAGTATACCACAGATAACAAATCTTAATCAAACGTAGGAACCGGTTCTTAAATTAAACAGCTTTTATAGGTTGTAAACAGACACCTATCCTATCGGTCCATAGGCGCTAGATTTGTATTACGAGATTATTTGGAACGAAAATTGCATAATAACACGAGCAGATGTAGAGACGTTCGCTGTCTCTAATTGGATAGTGAAAGATAAACAAGGGTCTTCCTATCTGTTGCGGTTTGCACGACTACAATCATAAGGGACTCAGTACCTTGATGGGTGCGAAATAATTGTGTTTGAAAATATTAAACAGTTTATCCTTGGTTTCCGGTAAAACTGCTCTGCTTGAGGTTGAATTCAATTCAAAGGTACAAAATTGCAGATATTGTAGTACAGAATTTCGTAACATTACACATTTATCATTTGTATAATCACAAGAGATACTTTGTTAAACTATTGATGTTCTGAAGTCCAAGATGGAGAACATGTCCTGCATTTTTACTCCGACTTTTTTAAAGGGACATGTCAAACAAGCCATCAGATGCCGACGGATAGTTATCTTATAAATGTCAAGAAAATTAAGTCGTTTGTGACCAGGCAATTTTCATGTCAGTCACGATGGCGAACGGCCAGTTACGAGTGCGTCGCATCGCCGCGGCGCCGGCAGATGATTTCCAGACGTTTCCAATCCAACTCTTGTTGAAATTCCTCCAAACAAATGCCAACGAGTTCCAGTTTGTAGATAAACACGGACAGAGAACTAGACGTCTTACAAACTAGTTCTCATATGGATCAATAACATAACACGAAAAACATGATATACGTTGGTTGGTGTGTTAGTGCTTTATAGTAAGAGCTGTGTAATAAACTAGGATTACAACAAAGACATTATAGTAAATAGAGTTACGGCAGCAGCCAATGCAACATAATACTTCACTACGTAAATTAAACTTGAAAGCTTCGTTATTCGCAACTCAGAAGTATCAAACCTAAAATATCATTTTTCCGAAGTTCCTTTCTACAAAACTTACAATAACTTACATTGATACCAAATGCTGTGCCTATTAAACAATATCAAAAAAACGACAAAGAAATGTAAGCCAAACCCAATCTTCAAGCTACCTAAAACTCACATTATTCTTCTGCGAACATGAGAATCAAAATCAAACGTTGCCAAGTAGTATTGAAAGGGAGTCTTCATTACCTATAGACCTAGGTATAGATCGGTAGAACGCAACGGAGGTTGCAGCGGTGCCCGACGTGCGGCGGCGGCGGCGGCGAAAACTGACCAACCACAACATGACGCGACCGCACTGAATGCGACAACCGATCCAACTCCACTTCACTACATCTACGAATGTAGGTCTTCAATATTGATGATCTAGAGATAGAGAGCTATTTGATGATCACATTAGTGTAGAAGTTTATTGAAAAAACAAATATCGGTATCGCGAATCCGAGTTAAAATAAGATTTATAATACTACATACTAAATGTACTGCTTACAAACACAAACAACAGTCGATTAGTTTTGAGTGTAGACTAAACCAGTGAGAGGTCGACGTCGTTCCAATGCCAATCGTTGTTCGATGTACATGGCCAAAATATAAAGTAGTAGATACGCAGAGGTACAGTCACAATAGGTGATGTATTCAAAACGGCCGGCTAGTCGGCTGGCAGTCGTGTATTATACGTATGTCTTCGCAATCGCTGACCTACCGCAACGTGCTACTATTGGCCGAATGCGTCATCTGAGGTAGGCAGAACTCGAGATAAATGCACTAGAGAACACGTTAAAAGAACCTACGTAGTTACATTTGCTTGTGAGGTCACTCAACCGAACGTACTGTGGCTACAGCGCATTATCGCTGTATTATGTTGACGATGTTGGATTAGCTTATTTATTATTAACAATGATAAAGGCAAGGCGACGAACTGACGCATGTAAATTAAATAATGTTTGTTCAACAACGCAATTGCATATGTACCTAACCTTGGCACAATAAATTGGACATTAATTAAAACAAAGAAAAATAATAGCGTTAACTAAAAATAATTATCGCAAGATAACGGACATTTAGAAAACACACCAACAGAGTTGTAAGTGAGATAAGTAAACGTATTACCGTTGACAATACGAACGGGGCAGGATCAGTAGAATTCCGCGGTGACAATAAAAAGCTAACAGGGACAAAAAGCGTCCGTCGATAAACATATAATGCTTGCGAGCGGCACTTTTTGTCCGATATCATCAATCACGACGCAACTACGCCGTCCACAGTTGCACTAATTAAACTCTCTATTACCGGCGACACATCCATTTGCGTTGCGTTCCGTGATTACACAGTGTGGAACGACTCACGGCAGTTGATAGATCGCGCCAGAGGATCGTCTAGATTATTCTAGATGATCAACAGTTTACAGTGATGAGTGCAAATTGCGAAAGCGACACTTCCATTCGATTCGCTGCCTTCGCTACGCTAAGATGAGATGTCAATGTCAGTGTTAAGTAGGTTCTGTACCTACTAGATAAAATAACGAGATTTATTAATTTTTTAGATAGGGTTCCACCCTTTCTTTTGGCTTTAAATGGTTAAACTGAGATGTTAAGTTTGGTATAGTAACAAAAATAAGACACGACTAAAGATAATTTCTTATTGAATAATAAATAAACCCATCCCTCGAGTATTTTACAAGATAATAATGGGAATAAAAATACCGACGTGACCAAAAACTAAAGAACATACAACTTCTTTGCCCGGGAATACTGTTGACGACATGTTAATACTTATCGCTTTTAAAAGATCTCACGATTCCGCCAGTGTACATTTTGACATCTCTCCTGACAGCTCAATCGCAAAAGGGCGTAAACGGGAATACACGCGTTAAACACGACACCGATTTCCTGCAACGAGGTCGACGCGAACGCGTAATTGTGTCCCTATTTGCATAATTGAATAATATTATGCATTCCCTTGCCACCCCTCCCGACTCCCGACAACTATCGCGACAGAATTAAAAAGACTTTTCCGTTATTGGGGTTACATTTTATTCTATTGATGAGACGGTAGAAGCTTCGTTTGTCGTTGTCTTCAAGGTCATTAAAGATTATTTTATGCGGGAAACTTAATACGCAATGCTCTTGTTCAGTTTATAGTTATTCCGAAGGTAGTCAGGTAGAAGTAATAGAACAGAAATAGTACAGTCCTAATGGATACAAAATTATTAACATAAGTTTTAACTGGGATTCTGTGTATCTTATATTTATTTATCTGACTGTGATACCTGTAAAATACTTTTCGGTTGCTCCATTAATAAATAAAATGTTTGTGAACATATTATTCCATTAACAAATAATCTTTGTATTATTCTAGCCTGGAAGTTGTGTAGTAACTAAGTCGCGTCGTCCTAGATTTGTCACCGCGTAACAGATCGCAACCGGGTCAAGACATCCTTTTCTATGCTATTTTATGTCTGAGTAACATCCTACTTACGATCACGACGATACTATAGACACTTCTCAGTAGAACAACATTAATTTTAATAGATCCCTAAACCAAAAAAGATCCGAGAGTAACTTTGGCCGGATTTCAATTTAATTATTTCCTCTGCAAACGCAACCCAAAGGCCTTTACCAAGAAATTTCAACAACCATGCAAAAATCTGTACGTAATCGGTCTGACAGTTCAATCTCAACGCGTTTGCCTACTTACCCGCGAAAAGGGAACTGGAAGTACGAGAATTAATGTTCGCTCGAGAACTTCTAAATTAATCCCCTTGAGGTGGACGCCCGCATCGAGAGCGCGAAGAGTAAACATTTATCGCGAGAGCAAGGCACATCGGCAACGTCTGAGCGGGCGGCTTCTGTTCGCGGAAAGATCGGGGGGTTTCGCAGAAACGGAGGCGGGATGAAAGCCGAGCGACGCCGAGGAAAGCGAAACCACCCCGTTTTCCCCCTCGGTGGGGGCTGAGGTCTTTGTCCCCGCGCGACCCAGTTAATGACCGCCCCCGCAGACGCGGCACATAGCCTCGTTCCGATATAAATACGCCTACTACACTTGACCTCCAAAGTTTTTATTGGAAAGCACGTGCCGCTATCGAGATCGTACGTTGTAAACAATGTGATTCCATTGCATAAGTGACGCGGAAATTGCACGTAGATTGTTCGACTTTACGACTGCCGCTATTTATAAACACATACCTACGTCATTACGTCGCTATGATCTAATGCGATCGTAGGGCGTCGCTGCTACGGGCGTAACGTTACGTATTTAGAGCGTAGCTATGGGAGAGTTTCACGACCCTAATTCGAGAATTTCGAGTAACAACATGGAGTTGAACTTTGGCAGTCAATAAATCCTTAACCCGAGCTTTATCGGAGTTATCGGAGGGGCGCGGAGCGAGGAGGGTACGAGCGAAGCAACAGGTCGCGAAACAACATTTTAATTGTCGGTTGATAAGGATCGACGTCATCGGAGCGCGACACCTCCGCACCGAGTAAGGTACGATGACCGGTTCGACCCTAAATGAATTCACTCGGTTCATTCACTGTTTTATTTTATAATTACGGCCCTATTATGTCGAAGCGAGCCATTGTTCGGCCAAGGTTGTGCTTACGACTCGCGTAATGCGATCGCCGGTTCATTTACGAAGTTTCCGATGCGGAGCAAATAGATTCGGTACAATTTACGATGATTTTGATTCGAGTATCATGATATAGCAAGATTGATGGATGGAGCTCGAAACTATGTGGAAACAGACGTTAGATTTTCAATAGACGTTTAAACACCTCGGGAAGCGAGTTTCAAGACGCAAGTTTGCCTCGAACTATTGACCAAGTCGGCACCAACGCTGAGTGAGCTTTCGCCGATTGTGGTTTGTATGGGTGTAAAGCATCGTCAGGGATCATAGGAGGTGGTCGAGATGTGGAAACTTATCAGTGGTAGGATAGTTGCATAAAACATTGTTTCGCAAACCGCAGTGGTCTGAGGTAAACGATTCAATATCCTTTGTTTCGCGATAGGTAGCGTCGAGTTCGGTAACAAACATCTGGGGACGAACTCCGACCGATAACAAAGTTTCGATGGGAGTTGGTGAAACTCAGTGTTACGACAATAGTTAAATGAAATCACTGATACGTTAACTGCTCACCACATAGGAACATCTTTTGAGGTCTTTGTCTGAGCACACAAAAGCTAACCAGAATGTTCGTATGTAGTTGCCTCTATGCCAAAGGATTGTATTATAACTTACTTTCCTATTGCTATACTTGCAGCTTGATAAACCAAACTACATCTTAACAAAGAACTGCGACGTTTTGGCTATAAAAAAATACAATTCAAACTAACGACACTTTTAAAAATAATATGACATATTCTGAACACAAATAAGAAAATGCACAGGTTGGATCCATAAAACTTTAAATATGGCCACTTCCAATCACAAGCTCTTCATAAGCAGGTTCGTTCCATAAATTTACCGCCCACACTGGCAGCGGCTCTGGAACTTTCGATACGACTTCATACATGAACTTGGAATTGTTTACTCAGTATAAAGTTGAAACTCTTCCGGTAATAAACTTTTAAAACATCGTGATATTAAGTTGTATCTCTCTCTCTAAATGTCGAATTTTCTTAAAGCACCTAAGTTAGCAGCAATTACCTTTAACCTATTATATTATTAGCAATTACAACGCGAATAAAATTGAACAATTATTTTACATTTCTTGTTGAAATACCTAAATATACCTACAGGGGTAACAGCTTTTGGGTTTAAAAGTTTGGTATTCGCTGTTTGTTCTACAGAAACGTAATGCACTTCAAAAATCTGTTAAAGTACACTGTTTCTCGTTATTCGGGTTAGATCAAACAGAGACATTAGTAGATACGTAGAATAGAAACCATTGTGATACCAGGTAAGGACTTTTTGTGGATAACGAAATGCGATATACGGAACGGGGGAATATTATTTTGAATTAATAAAAAAGTCAATTTCCATAATAATAAGTCTTGTACCAGCTTGGAAGCTTCATTATTTGTGAATTAAATGTAAAAACTTTGTGATACTTAACAGTAGTTCAGACTAGAATGAAATGTTTTAGGAGATGAAATCCATTGTTTATGTTGACGATATGTCGAATGCTACTAACGTTGTCCGTGCCTTTCATGTTGACTCCGATAACATTGACGAATGGTATTCAGGATAACATCAAATCAATATGCTGTTCACTGTTAGTTGTCCAACTT
>DWOX01000072.1:0-14056 GCA_018251315.1 Nastra julia | reverse complement strand
TGTCCCGACAGCCCGTTAGCATGTGTAACCTCTGCGTACTGGTGGCAGATAGCCAAATGCTTAGTAACTTGGCGCCTTACTGCATGTAATAGATTAAGTTTCATTACCAGATTTACATTTAATACCCTGTGCATAGGTCCGTTCAGTTTTAATAGCTCACATTATAATATAATCGTTTCAATAGGAACCATCTTCAAATCCTATAGATTAAAAAGGAATGACAGCGGTAGCTAAATAATAATATCTTTTAGCGTATTAAAATTTGATCACTTTGATGCTTCAAAGGCTTTCCCTTTATTCGAAGTTTCGTTTGTAAACGACAAATAAAATTTGTTTGTCGAAGGTTAACAAAATATGTATATATTACTCGTATGTATGGCAATATACGGAACTAGAAGGCCTATAAGTGTTGATAACGTTTGATGCTTTGTTTGGTGCTTTGTTTGGTTTCTCAAGCCTTCATTTGAGGAGCTTATCGACGTGTCTAAGCCTCCTGCAGACATGGAACACAAATCGTGTCCTGCTGTGGGCTACTAATTAGTCGAGACCATTCATCATTGTAGGTGAATAGGTGGATACTTCCCTGGCGCTCGTGATATTCAAGATTTAGTTGTTTCCACTGTTTCGAACGGCACGACTCTTTGTGGTGGCGACGATAACGCACAAGACAATCATCTAGCGTTTTCTCTCAAGTTTATTGAATTAGATACTTTACGATACATAAATATTCTTTAAGCCACATAAAATATGCATGGGCATAGATAGTATATGTTAAAACAAAACATGATAAAATTTTAAGCTCACTTTCCGTGTTTTCGTATCGTCTTGAGACAGTGGAACCAATACAACCATAGTTGAACGACCACCGTGGGTGGCAACGGATTCGCAATCAATTAGTTCACTTCCATTTTAGTACCTTTACGAGCATATTGTTCCGGCTAGTGGAGTTTTGAATAACTTTCAGTGTTTTCCTTTTGATTAACGGCCCACAGCAATAATACTGATTGATGCGAAATTTGTCTGTTATCGGCTTGCCTATTAATTAATTTTCTGTTCTGATGGCCCGATCGTGTTCCAATTACGATGACTTTCACGTAATGAATTTTTGCGAGTATAGCCAGAAGGGAATGTTTACCTAGCGTGTACTCTGATCATAATTATGGTGAAGAAAAATATCCTAAATGTGTGTTTAAGTTGTTCCTAAAATACATTAACCACTAACCATCAGGTTTACCGCTAGCTCCATCATATACTTTTAATAGAGAATTGAAGCCGTGCTGTAGTACGGCTGCAATATAAAATACTATTATATTAGTTGTCCGCGAGATCATTGTTCATCGTTCTTCTCAGTTCCCACGGAGACCATTCGCCACATCATTAACGTCCGTGTACGAGTGTGTTGAAAGGATAAATGTGTGCAACATATCAAAACCTTTAGGCACGCGCTGTAATTTCACAAACCATTACATCCGTGTGGGTGCTTTATGCGTTCGTAAGAGAACGGTAATGGGGCCTTATTTTACTTCATTTGTCTTTGTGATCGCGTGTCGGTGCCGCTACAGACGGTCAGAGGGGTGTGTTTTCATGTTTTTCTTTTCAGGTTGCAATAATTTTCTAGATTAAAAAGTTATCGTATGGAACACTGCGTATTATCACATTTGATTGGTTCCTATCAGCCATCCGATAGATACGCAAAACTCGCGTACGAGATCACTATCGTGTCTGCTTATCTTTTGTAAATGAACTTAAGTTCTTTTACTAAGTCAATAGAATTATGCTTTAGATTTCCTTTCTGTATTAGCGGAAAAGCAGTATAAAAATAATATTACACGGCTCGTTCACTTCGTGGCCGTTGGTTATGTGCAAACGAATCCAAACATAAAACTACACGACTCCATTGTCATCGCTTATAGCCATAACAACGCGCTCAATAATGCTGAGCCGTCACCTCGCACCGGCGCCCAGGTGAATTGAGTCTTTATTACATAGCAACAGCAGTCACTTTCCCGTGCAGGTTATCCGCATTGCGAACACACTTGGCTCGCATAGTGTACGGTGTAGACTCACGTGTTCGCATTAGGTATTCACGGGCGGTAGACGCCGGGTGAAAGGGCTTCCTGCCAGTTGGTGCTTCGCCGTCCTCCCGTTTACGAGCTCGATAGAGACGTATTGACGATCGAAGGTGCTTTTTATGTTTAGCGGCGGAGAGGCAATTTATCTCGCATCCGAAGGACCTTTGAATTGTTTTCGGAAAGTTACTCGGGTGCCATCTCTTTAGGAATTATCTCGGGATGGGTCGCTTGTAAAGTTTGATGGGCAGCAGTAACTCGATGTCCCTGAAACCACTGCAATACTTCCCAATAGAGCCATGACAAAGCAAATTTGTTTCGATATGAAATTCCTGAGATTTGAGCTAGATTATAATAATTGCAAAGGACAAAGGTGACACAAAGAGTAAACTCTATCTCTGTTTTTTATATTCTTCAATTGCTATTAGTAATAAGGAAAGCCTGTTATGACGATTCTTAGTGTATATTCCTCGACTAGATTCTAAAGTATCGTACATTGGCGATTTATCAATCATTGTGGTAACATCCAGATTCATTTTGTTTTGTGATTCAGTCGTCTAGTCTAGATCTAAATCAGGATGTAAAGCGCGCATGCGCTCTGTTTTTTATCGGGTTCTAATCTTTGCTCAATCTTAAAGCTGTCTCGGGCTCTCTGAAGTACAGTGACCTTAAATAGCGTTTTTTGTGTGAAGTAACATTGCTTATTTAGCTTTTCTTCAAAACGTGTATAATTATGGCTATTGGTAGTACCTACATAAAAAATATTTCCGTACTCTATAATTTTTCCACATTGTGCTCATGCCTACCTACTGGAAATTTATTATTCACTTGCTTGTGTTATGCTTTCTCTATGATCATGATGATAGACTTAAAAATGCATTAAGGCAAGTAAAATCGCTTACCCTTACTCTTCATTTTATTTTCAAATGGCTCCTAGCAAAATATTCATTGACGTTATAATATGGTTACATAGAATAAACCATACAAAGCGGTAAATTAAGTGAAGCTGCCATTATTAAATTCTTATGCACTTTCATGGCAAAGCGTAGCCTTTTAAGGTTGTTAGTTGTAAAGGAATTTGCAAGTTTATTCCTCGCGCAAATAACATCGTTGCGACGTAATTTCCAGCCGCTCGAACGACGCGAGGCGGATAGTATAACCTCGTTGTATAGAAAAACATATTTGTGTTCACGGATAGTGTGTTATAGTAAGGGTTGTTTGATTTCGAATGTTTGTTGTCTGAAGAATATATCCATTACTCGTCCTGGTATAAAAACTTGGCACCACTGTAAACCTGAAATTTATCTATCTCTCAATCTTAATAAATTCTATTGCCTACCTCTCCACAAATCAGACTTGATCCCTCACTAATCAGAAAGTATTCGATGCTGTCTTCGGAAGGATGAAGTATTGCACGTCAAGGTCAGCAATTATCTCCTTCAGTTTTAAAAGTCACGAATTGTCTTACTTACCCGGCAACAACTATCTATAGTAACTTGGCAGATTGTAGCTTAAAGCCTTTAGCACCATGTAAGTCCTCGAGTCAAGTACTTACTATATTGAGGTTGGCTAGTGTTTCTTTGCGAACCAGGTTAAATTTTCTGCCTCGCTTCGTTCGAGCGCCGACAAATTATGCTGCAACGGCGTTATTTCAGAGCGGCAACGAATTTGTAATTTTGTAGCGCTCGAGTGCAAAAGTAAGTACATTTTCTGCCTGAGCTCCTTTCTTAGGTGACACGAAGGCTTTCAACGTCTACTGAATGTTGCTTTTGCTAATGACTGCTTATAAACAACAACCACTTTGTAGCAGCTACTATGTCTTAGCCGCGCTGTGAAATGACTGGCAGAAAGTACTAAAGTAATCCTAATTTCTAAAGGAGTGAAAGTCACGCAGTAAATATTCAAAAACACTAGCAATTTGTCGTGAAACCATTTTGAAACCTTTTCAACAGGTATTGTATCTTTAACAGACTCGAATGCTTGTCAATAATTCAGCTCGGTTCACAATCACTAAACCATTCGAAAGCGTACTTCGAATCATCTTAGCGTCGCCCATTCCAGATTCTCATGCGTAATTTATTTATCAAAATGTCCGAAATAAAACCGCTTCATTAACTATTCAGGTCATTTCGAAGGTCTCCGTCATACTCGTAAACTGTACCGGATCGAACCTTTTACGGTCGCCAGATGTCATTGAGGTGCCGGCGCCATCTTTGAGGGGCCAAGACATTGTTTTGTTTATCTAGCGCTGCTCGTCAATATGCTACACCTACCTTAAAACTACGGATATTGGAAGATTAAGATCCCTGCTCATTCACATGAAGCTAGTGTAACTGAATTATACATATACTATTCTCTGTTTTTTTTTATTTATGATTTAAAGGACACTATTGAAATCAGATAGAATCATGGTATACAAAGGCTAAATATAATCATTGGAAACATCCATTTCCGTTCAATCGTAGAGAGACTAGAGGATTTCCCTGAAAGCCTAACATGAATTCTCAGAAAGCCTTCCATCAAAGTCATTCACGGCTCTTAAAACACAATGACGCCACAAGAATGACTAAAAAGCTCATTCACCACCCAAATCACCGTAACAATTAAAGCAGAATGGATTTAGATGGGTTGTTTTGCTGGAATCCGCGGAAACGCCTCCCCTCCCCTCCAGTTTAATGATCCGCCACGCCTGTGCACTCTTCATACTCTTCAGTGGAAGTTTAATATTTGGATAATGCCTGTCGCTCGCATTGTCCGCTAATTGCACATTGTGATCTTCTCGGTGGCATATTTTTCGTCCACAAGTAAACTCATTATATAATGACTATGAATTATGCATTAAGTCGAGGGTGATTAAATCCTGGTTTCGAAAATTGAGAATTCAGATGCAGACCTATGTATCTACTTTTTTGTTATTCAACTGATTAAAAAGCGTTGGTCGTTTGTGACATCGGAGACATGCTTCGATGAAGAGGTTCATCACGTTAGTTACACAATTTATTTCAATAAATTTTACAGCCTGGCTTGTTAAGCATTATAGGTAAACAGCCTTTGTATGTTACATGAAGCTCTTGTCAAAATAATTTTGTATTCAGGTTTTTATTTCTTGACTTTCTTTAAGATTCTTTCTTGACTTGCCTTTCAATTCTTTGCAGTTGAGGGAAGTTTATTTCCTGCAGTTTATACGACAGCGAAGACGTATTGCCACAGTTCAGGTGTTTCCTTTGACAAAAACAATACCTCGCTCCCCCACTTCCTCGGTTAACTCCGTAAGAATGGTTTTCAACAAAGCATTCGGCGTCAAAATCACCGTGGAACAATTACCACAGATTGCAATGTGCTTCGCTCGCGCTGTTCTGTTAAAATCTGCGTCCTCTCTGCGGCTCTCCGTGGTCGTTATAGCGCCGGTAACGGTTATTGGCTCGTTTCGAACAATCTCCTCGCCGACTAGATTATTAAATATTTCGGGACACTTGTTTGCCCGACGCTGAGTACGTTTTACGAGATATTTATCGGGTGGTCGACGCTGGCTCTGTGAAGATAATTATGGCGTTCAATGTTTTTTGGAATAATTTGTTGCCATGACGAAATGCGTATTGGATTTGAACACATAGGACAACTTAGGCCTCATAGCATAGATAGATTTTGTTGTTCCCAACACTGTCGAGACACAACGTTGTGTTTGCGTAAGTCGTTCACACCATTGTGTTTTTATAGTTCCTAACATAACCATATCGATTTGAGCGAATGTTAACATATTATAAACTTATAATGGGTTTCAGAAAATCTTTCCAGAAAGAAAAAGCTTTCCTATAGAATACATTCGCATTACAGAATAAACGTAGAATATTCAGAGAATCACATATTCCTTAGTTCCGTTCCAATAAAGATTTAACGGCTAGTAAAATTATTGTCGCAGATAGGGTAGATAGTTTCTATAACGGCTTTCGCATTACAATGAGAACTGTCTAATATCTCTCCGTGACCGTCGAGCGAGGGTTTTACTGCAGTTTCGCTGTTCGACGGTGTATCGCGGTACACGATATCATTTCGGGAAACTATATTTAAATATAAATGTACTGCTGTAACAGTAAATATAGGTTCGCTCGCATCAAGTTCGTTCCGGACGGTCGACTCAATTTCTGCTATGGTTACGTACGCAACTGCTATATTCAACCGATGGTTTTATAGCATTGGGTTAATTTTATGGTCTTTCCGTGACACCTACAATAGACTGTATAATGTTCATTGGGTAAATTCAAATATGCAGATATTAAGACATCAGTTGAAGGTTATAACAAAGCTCTTTAGTTGCGTACTACCAAACTTCTCATAAAGAAATCAGATGAGTATTATCTACAGGATCTAAATCTTAGTCCAAAATAATTACATATAACGATGCTGCAACAGCTGCGGAGTTTGAATGGTGCTCTTATCGCGTGCTGCACATAATGCTCTTTACACGCGCCAAGTACGTCACAGAATGTTAACCGGATGGCCGGGCGCGCCCGCCGGACGGACGATGCGCTTGGAGCTCCACACGAAATGTCGTTTGCGTTGTGTATTTCGATTCTGCATTGTTATTCAATTTTCATTCTGAGCTTTTGATATTCGCGTTCGCTTAACTGACGGCTTGTTTGGCAACAATACTGTGTTTGTTATTTGTTCGTACAATTTTCGCAAGTTAGTGATCAATAAAATCTGTGTATGACTCTTTCATGGCATGTTACGTAACCATCGACACATTTGGGACGATTTGCCGTCAAACTTTTGAATCTAGGCAATGCTGCACCTAGTATAAGTAGATGTTTGGGAGTGTTGAGATTTTCTATTGGGGCAAAATGTAAATATTTTTTTAATTCTTTAATGTGATCAATTAATTTAGTTATCAAGAAACACGATTTGTAAATTAACTATTAGGTATAATTATGCGTATTATAAACTCGAAGGACAATTTAAATTCAAATAAAATAACTTCAGCTAAAGTTTATATTTATCAGTTCCACTAGAATTTTCTGTAAGTCTAGATAGTGCGATACTTCACATACCTTCCAGAACATTCCAGAGAGCTGACGAGTATCCCCACGAGACCTCTCCTTCCTTTTCACTTATGTATGTCTTAATGTAAATCCCTCAGCGGCGGGACGTTTCCTCTCTATTGCTTCCTGCTTCCCAGACATTAGTCTAGGGAGCCTAACTTATGCTTGCTGTCTATGAATCATACTGCAAAGTGTTAAGTTTTGGTTTGAGCTGACCATTGGGTTTTGTTCTTGTAATACTGAACATGATGATTTCAACGATTGGAGTAATTAAAATGTATAAAGGGACTTTACTATTACTAGTACTTTATCATTTAAATGTTCTAAGGATGCTGTAACAGAATCTGTTTATGGATTAACATCAAAAACACTAAAAATCTAAGAACATTCGTTTATCTATACACCCTGTAAGTTTAAGAGGAACTTTATTAATTCTGTAGTACTTTGTATATGTCAAAGTATTTTGGTCCTTTGAAGGGTTACGTTAAACATCCATGTGGACGTTTGATACCAAAGCCTTCAATTAATATCAAAGTGATTTCCAATCGAGTTCTATATCAAATTAAGAGAGTTAATAAACGGGCTTTGAACCGAACCATTTGGACTAGGTATGCCATTAAATATAAACCAGTGTTGGCTCCGTTCGGTAAACCTTCCGCGGAGAGATATACGCCCGGTGAATTATTAATGCGATCCACCTCTGCAAAGGATTATTATTGCATTTAGTTAAACACTGTCATTTTGCATATAGTCGCCTCTCACAGGAAGAATATGCTTTACACTGACGAAAAAGTCCACACGAAAAACAGTTTAAATTAAACTGAATATTTTTAAAATAAATCTTTTCAACATTCTTGTGCCAAAATATTTTGAGTGTAAAGAAAAAATATCGTGTTCTGTTCTCTTAGAGTACTTAGAGTCTTCGCCTCTCAGCAGCGGGAATAATGAACGTATTAATTCCCTAAACCTAAACCTTAATTCCCGTTTCACTTTTTAGGAATTTGTATTTCGGTTTGCAAATCAGTAACATGAATCACTTCTGATAACGGGCGTTTCCATTTAATTTCATGCAAATTACATCAGTACTAGGAATTTTTTACTATGTGCTCTTGGAAAGCCTCCAAACGACAAGAGCGAACATCTGCGGCCCGCTTCCCGCTTCCATAATTTGGCAGATGCATGTAATTGTCTACTGATTGCGGGCAACGAGAACACTATGCAGAATTCGAATTGCTAATTCTAGTTGCTATTTCCGCTGACAGGTGGCGTACTTGTGCGTATTTGGGTTTTGATTGCGATTATTTTACTAATTATCATCATAATTTATAGTCCTGCTTTAATTTAAATGTATTGTTTAAGATAATAAGGCTCTTCGTTAAGAAAATCTTTACTTCAGAAACACTATCTACTTCAGAAACTAAAGCAATTATCTTGGTAATAGAAAAACTTACAATGATACGTTTTTGCTCGTTTGGTTCATTTTATTAAATTGAATTGCAGTAAAAGTTTATGTTTTTTAAAATACCGGCTGCAACTGTTGCAGTACCTAATTTCCTTGTTTAATTTGGTATCAAGGGTTACAGGAGAAAACAAAACGCACAAGTCACAGCGAAGATTTTCTCGACCATCATTTTTGAACAATTTTTTCAAGATGTAACACCACCTTCGTATCTCTGCGTGCGTTAATCCTGTCGGCCATCTTTATGTCGCGTTATCCTCACGAACATAACTCATTAGATACGTTAATCTGTTGATACCAGGTTTATTGCTCTGGTTATCTTTACGTAATATAGGGCCGGGATGTGGGTGCCAGATTTGTGGGTACTTGCTTGCTCTTGGTTATCTGACTCGGTTGCTATTGACTATTGATAATGGGTTACCAGTTTCTGATACTATACTGAGAAACGTTTGAGAAAACGATGTGTATAATAGCGATTAAATAAGAAAGTTGGAGGTTTTTTTGGTCAAATTCTGATGGTTTCATTTTCGCGTAGTATTTTGTAAATACTGAAAATGCCCTTACTTACATACAGTTTGATTTAATTGATAGGCTATTGATTTTCCTAGATGGTGCCTAATGGTGCATGTAACAGTGTTTTAAGCTAAACGATTAACTAAAGAACGTTTTAGGATAACCTCTTTCCAAACGGAACTACAGAATGGATAGCTTGTTGAACACGTTCCTTTATACGGCGTCCATAAATTGTGACATCGACGTCGCGGCCACCGCGGGGCGCGGCACTATATCTCCAATGTATCTCGTCTGCGCCATTTGACGATTCGCCTCCTACAATCGCCTCTTTACAATTTATGCTCGCCTAGTACCAGGGGAGATTTTATGTTCTGTTTTCTTATCGAGTTTTACTTATTTTTTATCAAACTGTACCAGATTTTTTTTCGAATATACTACAAGTAAATGTATGTTTATTTCCTTGACACGCCCTACAGCCCAAATAGATATCATTGATATCTTTCAGCTAGCTAGGTATATTGAACGTGTCTGTAATATATTGCTTCTCATAATTATGAGTTATATAAGCCTTTTGGTTACAGCGCGGGATCTCCACTTTTCATTATTTTAATACCTAAGTGAGCGTTAAAGTAACACGAAACAAACACGAACCGAACAGCGAAAAGCCAATGTCAAATCGATACGATCATCCGACCGTGGTGGAGAGGAAAGCCGAAGCCTGCGGTCGGTACAGACGCGGCACATTGCTCTTTATTTGCCAGCTCTTTTGACTTATGTTAGCCTAGTACTTTAACGCTATAAACTCGTAGCTCCACAGTAAAAATCTCTGTTTTGTAGGTGCCATAGACAACAACTATACACATACATCTTAATGCACACGAAGACTGTGATCATAAAAGATTCTTGCAATCGCTGGAAACCAAATTCAAACCCATTGAAATCCGAAGAACGCAACAGACTAGGTGAAAGAAATATAGAAAACGTCCACGTATAATTAGGGATCTCCTGGGTTTTAATTTTTCTCATCCCATCTAATCATCGTTACGTCATATAAACTTTTATATTCGACGATAATATATTAAGTAATTAAAAGGAACAGCTTTTGTGCATTATAGTTCACGTCTACGAGTACAAATTAAATGTCTATCTTTATACCCCTCCAATTTCCAACTACCCACATTAAGTTTCCAGTTTCATTGCCGAGGGTAGTTGGCAGTAGTTCTATTTCCGGTCAGCGCGCGCTCGCGCGGACCGATAGCTTTATCATGATAACGCCCTTCTATCATGATAAATTTAATAGCACTTTCAGTGTAATTTACACCAACTTTTGTCTGTCTGTTACACTCGAGCCAGGAAGCGTAAAGCTTTTTGCTTACACAGAATTAAAAGTGAGTTTTACCAGGATTTACTCCTTTGTTTATTTAGATTGGAGCTTTTGTTTTTTTATCTAAATTTGACCATAACGTTTGAGTCGTTTTCTCTCCTACTGTATAGGCATGTTTGTAACCTTTTTTTATATTTGAAAATAAATAAATAATATTACCGTAATACACTCGTAGCCCCACAAATAGACAGATGATACACATCTACACTGAAAACTGAAATTTTATAGTTTCTGCATCTTCAAACCCTATGCTATAACCGCTACCGGATCCAAAATATTCAAAAACAAACTCATTTACGCGTAGCAAAGACACAAAGAGTGTCTTTGCTTCTAACCCTCTGATGGCGGCGTGATTTTATTTATCCCCTAGTCCCCGAAGTGTGTGTCCATGAACCGACGCTAGTCCCAGTATGTGTGTGTCCATGAACCGGCGTTGTGTCTAACGTTGTTTCATATTTATGAGTTGTCATACGTCGCCTTGGTTGCACAACCAACAGAATGTCTCGAGACTTTATATCAACGTATAATGCGCGCATGTCATTTGAATACGACACCTTATACCGTTGCATTGAAAATTGCGCCAAATCTGAACTGTTTTTACGTGTCGATGCTTTTGTTTCTGAGATTAAGTGACTTAGTTGGGGTCAAAATGTCCCGTTAGCAATGGGCACTTTTGAGATGATACAGAAATCAAAAAATTTACCATTCTGAGACGCTTGGAAACGTAAAAATTTATAGAAAAAATGCTTAATAGTTACAAAAATTTTAAAAAAGTATCTTTATTTGAAAATGCAAGTCAAATGTAAGTTCATGAAGTTTCAAAGGACTTAGTAACATTATTTTAGTTGCACAATTAGTATCTGAAGCGTAAGTAACGCTTCATCCTCTAAGCTATTATGTTATCCAAGTTAAGAGGCTTACACATGTCATATTTAATATGCAACCTACGCTCATATCTGTAGCCCGATTAATTCTATTGTAAAAGACAGTTATAATGTCTTATATTTAACTAAAACTTAATAGGCTTGAGTGCCAGAGTACTATCCAAGAGGCGACCATCTTAGTCCTCAGGGGTAGCAACGCATCTTTTAAGATGTCCCTGGGTGGCAGGGGTTGGTTGCACTGTCAGCTCGTTTGCTATCTTAACACAATAAAAAAAAGGTAATTCGAGCATGTATGTTTTGGAATTAAACTTTAGGGAAGGTTATATTTTTATTAACAAACTTCAGTTGTGTTTAAACAAGTCTCATATTATAGTGTGATGTGTAAAAAAACATCATAGGCCTTTTAGACCCATGGTCGCACATAACCTGTTATCGGCTACCATATATTATACAGGTCGTTTTGTTTTGTTCCGAGATTTATAGTCTCGTCAACTATGATGTATTCGCCACTCACTAGGTAGGTTAGTTTGTATGTAATATTTATTACATTTGACATTTCAATTTGTCACTTTCGACAGACGAATAAAAAGTAGGATAAGTATATACCAATTGTTTTTTGATGCGTATGGGGCAAAGAACGAATCGTTGGTAAACAAAGAGTTTGTATATCTGTATTGGGACTTATTTAGATCAGTTTAAATATAGATTTCAACGCTTTTTTTCTTCGTATCTTTAGCTTTTTGTTTTAAGTTTGTATTATAATTTTGTGTTGGAGGTAAGGAATAAAATTAATGTAATATTGTAAAACACATGTTTGATAAAAAATGGGCTTCAAATTTAAAACACTACTACAAGACCAAGTAGTTTGTTGAATCTTAGCTTTTCATTCTAAATCCGATTAAGAAACTTGTCTAAACGCTTTTATTAGTTCAATTATTATTGCCCAAATCCATCACACATTATGTACGTTTCTTATAAGTTCACGTTAAAAATTCGCGGCATTTTTTGGAGCTCACGAAACAGTAATTAAATGTCTGAAGCTGAGCGCGTTTTGACGGAAAACAAGTTAAAACGGACGAGGGAATTAACGAATTTGCCGTACAGGAGTGAATTTGCAGTATATTTTAGAATTTTGCACTTTGCTTTTAGCTTTCAGCCGTGTTGTGTCGGTTTAGCGCTAAGTCCCGGGACAGAACCGCAGTTAAGCTGTTTAGGGCCCCCAGCTTTCCCAACGAGGTTTGTAACCGCATTCAAGCTGTACCTATAGCTGTTTAGGGTTAGGGCCACCAGCGTTTGGGACAATGAAGATCGTAGCTGATGTCATTGTGTATTTTTTTCTTAAATTTTTACTCGATTGTAGCAGCAAGCACCAACTGTGTTTTTTTAGTAAAACATTCCCCGATATTTTTTTTTACATCTAAATAAGGAATTAAGATGCACATTTAAAATTTGGCTTATCCAAAGTTTACATGAGGAAATAATGCACAAAGCGATTTTTTTTTAATCTTTATATTGTCTACTGAATAGTTTAACAAACGAATTAATGGTTGAAATTTAACCAACAGACCAGACCAGGTCTAGTCCTTTTAATTCTTAATTATAAACGTAACTTATCTGGTCGCGTCTAAGTATTCGTCAATGACGTCATGACACAAACCCTTCCTATCAATGACGATAGATGACGTCACATTTTCGCACACAACAAGAACAACAAAGCATAATACACAACAAGGGAACAGGAAGTTTGGGAGAGTTGCGGGACGTGCGATATTCTCGCAATTATTACAACTCTCTCACACACACACGACTTAAGAAAACAGCAACTTCTCGAGTACACAGAATACTTCCCTGGCTATTAATATATTATATTATACGCTTGAAGCGACTTTAACTGAAGTTTGCGCGATCATCGTAATACTTATTTTTACTAAATTAAATATTAATAGGTGTTCAATACAGTTCATAATTTTTAAAGAATAATACCTGTATTGCCTGCAGCGTACGTGGTACTTTAGAATTGATTCCTGAAAAGTTTAGATAAGAAATATGGCTTTAGTCACTCCCGCATCCTTCGCACGTATCCTTCAAGGCATTTGCCTGTAGAAAGTCCCGAAAAAATTGAGATACATGCGCTCGAAAATATTTAGCCCCCTGTAGCATAGTTGAATAATTGAATACGTCATCTTAAAAATCAACCAATAGTCTTCAATATGCTTAACTCACATATAAATATCTCCAAAACCCAAAAAAAGTATTGCAAACTAAGGCATGTCTTTTACACCTTTCGATTTCGCGTCGATCACCGCCCAGGGCGCGAGTAATTTTTCCCGGATGACTTGCGAATACCAGATCGTTTGTTTGAAAGTGAAATGGGGTATTAACTTGGGAGAGGCGCAAATAAACAGGCTACCCAATTACAGGCTGTCGAATTATGAATACCACGGCTTGAGTTGCAGTTCATTATCCCTAATATATCTCGTGATGACAATGTACGACTTTGGTACTTCGTAGAGGGCATGCTCTTGGCTTCAAATATTTCAGTTGAGTCAATTCAGCCCTAAGTTAGGTTATGTTAGTAATACATATGTTAATTTAAGCAACACAGTGCTATAACTTTTCCACATTCCACATAATTTAACCTTTGTTCCTTAAGATATATTTTTGCTTATTAGAAATATATCTAAATCTGTGTTTAGAGGTATATAAAT
>DWOX01000071.1:0-14056 GCA_018251315.1 Nastra julia | reverse complement strand
CGCACATAACTTAGAAAATCAGAGGTGCATGCCGGGGTTTGAACCTGGGAACTCTCGATCGAGTGACCAACGTTCAAACCTTTCGGCTATCACTGCTTCAATTAACACATCGATCACCAAGCTGCAGTTGACATACACAAGTAATAAATACCATGTAAAAAATCTTTCAAATACTTTCTTATACAACAATATTTAGCTACACTACTTTCTTACATTTTCCTAAATCGCTGACGAGTGATTTTGCCAGACGCATCGGACACTCGACGCATGGGTCTGGAGCTAGTAAGTACTCTACATACTAGTATAGAGGGGGAAATGACGCGTCGAGACAACGCTTCGGTTCGCACTTGAGGACGCTCGGCTTACTTTATGTCTAAGATAGACGCTTGACGGCATGCGACTACTATGACGTAACCCTTATTATGTCTTATCTTCTAAATCGAGCCTAAGTATTGGGATGTTTAAAATAAGAGACTGTCTACTACTAAATATAAATATTGGGGTATTTTAGGTAAACACCATCTTTACTGTTTTATAGTCTGTTGCTTAAATGCCATAACATTATGGATAATTTTATAACGAATACAGAAAACAGAAATAAACGACGCGAAACTGGACTCTTCAATAGTCCGTCATTAGTCCTTTTATACATCTTTGATAACTATAATGAAATTGGAAATTTCATGTTAAAAAGACCAGTTGTAATAAATTTCGACTCATAATTAGTCAATTAAAAACTTTATGCTAAGTACGAATTGGCGTTCCGGGTTAAAACTCGATAATATTTAAACGTACGCGTAGATTCATGATAAAATTAGTGAGTAATCAGTTTGCAACAAATCCCTTATCGAGTTACATAAATTATACAAGGTTTATCGTGCCATCTGCAAGATATCCCATATAGTATCAAGCACAAAAGACTCCGAAACGATTTAGAGGAAACGCACAGTCAGCGTGGAAAAAACACAATGGCCGAAGGGTCTCGGTCCCTTACACTGATCACTCGGTCTTTCCGAACTAACAAATGAATTGGGAAAATCCTACCCCATCTATTCCACACTAGCTTAGTATGATCTGGAATGAGAGAGGAATTCTCTATTCCACTTTATAGCAATGGAATTCTGTAAAAATGTTATATATCGTCCACTGTTACATAAAATATCGCGACGCATATATCGGATTTTGAAGTTTTGGAACGTTACGTGTGCAAATTCACTCTTTTTAAAAACACCCTTTCGTGGGTTACAATAATATCTGTAGGAGGGGTGGATATTCGATTATGATTTGAACGTCCTTAAGTGTTGAGTGATTGTAAGAATTTGTGGCTGTCATTAATTCAATGTGGTTACATACTAATTCAGAGACTTCATTGCGACTAGGATTACTACATAGGATTGTATTCGTGGGGTTAAAGGGACTAGCTTTTTAGTCCCTCAACATTTATTAAATCAATTCGATATAAAGTACATTTATCCCAATAATAACGTTAAAGTTTTGCAATTTGGTACATTAAAGCTAGCAGCCAACGGAAATGAGATGAATATATACGGAGTGAATGAACGCTTCATATCAATCGCAGCATTAAATTATGAAATTAAGAACACATCAGAATCAAATTAATACAATTAAAATACGAAGCGTTTTTCGCCAACAATATTGAACATGCAATTCTGATAAAATAATGAAGTTTGAAATATTTTGCGGGTATTCGATACAGTAATGTGCGAAGTATTGCAAAGCCCTCGAGATAAAACAATCAACGGGATGCAATTTGAAATTCGATCGAATTGAAATACCTAAAAATATTAAAATATTCATCGAGCATTACAGATCTATTGGCAGCGGCCGCTACACTTTTGCTTTCGATACCGAACCGAGCGAGCATTCAGAAAATTTAATTTCCGTTGACAGATCGAACAATTTCGCTTCAATGTGGTGTTCGTGCACTGTAATTGGGTCAACCCGTCGGACAATGGACTCCGACAATGTTATTATTAGCAGATCTCTCACTCAGACCATTGCTCAACTTATCAATCATTCAAGGGGCGTAAACTTTGTAGAAAATTACGAAAAATGAGCTAAAAAGAAAGTTTTCTTTCGGATCCGTCGTAAAACATTTCATGACTTGTTTTTGTTCTTACGTACAAAGACTTTTTACAGTCTAGGTTCTTTTCAGTTTTGTATTAGGTATTGTATTTTCTGTAGCGGTCTTTTGTTTTGTTATCACACCTCTGATATCGATTAGAATTTCAGAGTTTTCATACAAATTCTTATGTCGTATCCACTGGAGCCTCAATTTTTTCAACAGTCTTAAAAGGTATTCAGACTTCTGAGCCAACACCACCTGCTGACGAGAATAAAAAAACATTTAATTCCATTGCAATGTAGCTTCTACATTGTTTTAGTTCCTTATATATAGCGTTCAATGGAACTCCATATATCACACTCGTTGATTAAGTAGCGGTTCGGGATAGAAGGAGTCTAATCAAAAGCTCAATTTACACAAATCGAGCGTAACGCTTGAGGAGATCTCCTTTAATCTAGCCAATCGATTATATTGGTGAGCTAATAAAGATTGACGAAGGACGAACATCATCTATATAATTACTTAGACCATGATAAGGCTATATTAATGTAACTTAGATTTAACAGTAAGATATTCGTTATTCTAGTGGCTTCTCTAGAATAATGGAATGAGTAATTAAGGTTGGAAATGGATAATTTTGAAAATGTTTTCAAATTTGATTCCTTTATGATACAAGTCGAACAATTTTTCGTAGTTGCATATGCTGTTGAAACTCTATTGAATCTTAAATTGATACTAGCACAGAACAACGATGGCATGGAGTTGCGAGCAGAAAAGAAAAAAGCCACAAAGTAAATGCAAGTCACAAGCGTAATAACTTTATTAATGTACAAATATCCTCCTTTGTGAATTAACGTAAGTAATAAAAACCATACATAAAAGTAGATTGATATGATTTACTAGGAATTGTTGAGAAAACACTCATACAGAAGCGGCCACTGCAACCAATAAACAACTGCGAACAAACTAAAATAAACAAAGTTGAAGCTGAATTCTGAGAACATAGATGGAGCGAGGGCACTTGTATTTCAACAATAGCACTTACGCTTTAAACAGATTATACAGAATTGGATGAACTACTCAACGTATTTCAACTTGATCCACGGACCTATGATGGAAATATTCTTTATTTGTTTGCTATTAAAAAAAACTATTTCAAGTTCAATTCAATGTTTTAAGTAATGCAATAGACTGTAATTTAATTTCCTTCGATTCCTTTGTACAATTTGATACATGGTTATTTTGAACTAAAACAGTCACTACATTTTTTTTTAAATTCATTTAAGATCTTGTCGCTGGCCGACCACAACGTCTCATAAATCCACAAAATACACACACATACAAAAAATAAGCACAACTAAACACTACTACATACACAAATCCGCTAAGAGTCACTACTTTAAACATCCTTTTAGGGAGTTTGTTAACATTATCTGTTAAATTACAATTATATTTCACAATTTTTGCTATAAATAAAATCATTTACATAGCCCTCATTCCTGGCTGTATCTTTGTCATTTGCGTGGAAGAACTTTTCAATGGGATGGTTCCCAGTAATTGCTGAGCAATGACCGGAGAATGATGCGTGATACACGATAGAATACCCTTTATAGCTTACATTCCCAGTATTATTTTGCTTACTTCTGTCACCGTTACTACATTTAATGTGATACGGATGGATCTTTCTATTTTAATACCTGTTTTAGTCATTTCCAATCAAGTACGTTTCATGGTGATTAATAAATTTAGGGATCCAATTGATATGAAAATAAAGCCACGCTTAGAGATAACTAGAGATGATTCCAATAACAGACACTTTACATGTAGAAATCTGTTAAGAGTTTAGTAGTACTGTAGAGTATCAAAAACGGTATGTACATGTACAATGTAAAAAAGGTACAAATGCTCAAAATCATTACCCACCTTACAGAATCCGGTAAAAAAGTTTCAACTTAAACACTCAATGCGGTAACATCTTTAAGTAGATATTAAATAAGGTGATCAGAACGAGCGAGCTCTCTTTTATCTTATGTTCTCATTTGCGTTGGAGTACTATTGAATGCGACATTTGCAAGTAAATTGTAGAACAATGAACGTAGGATGATAGATGCTCCTATTGTACTCTTTACAATAGACATAACTTCAGCTTGGTCCTGGAATTTTGTCTGTTTACACGTATTAGTTTCGTATGAATTCCTTCTGAAGTGTTTATCATTGGAATATTGAGAGGTTGAGGGGATTTTGATTTTTTGTATTTATATAGGCCTACATAAAAACCGTACATCAAAAGGTTACTTTGCACTTGGGTAAAAATTTAAACAACAACAAGATTTCATTACCTATTGTATAGTGATTAAGAAATGTTATATCGTTGTCTTGGATTATCGTGTCGCTTTATTTATAGCTCCCACCGCTATCGAGTATCACGATCTATTTGTGTAACCAGATCTTGAACAATAAAAAGGTTTTGGGCGTCAATAAATCGATCAAGATTGAAATTAATTTTGATGTCTGAAGTGCTTTTATTTTTAAATTATCAACGTATTTCTTTTAACTAGAGATTCGTGCTTAGTGGTTTGTCATTCAAGGGATTCAGTTTGAAGTTCAACATCTGGTTTAATCCAGTCTATGGTTGAAATTTGATCATTCCTCATTATGTTAAACTAGACTTCAGACTTATTCGATGTCCCCAGCTGGGAAATGTCGCTGTCCAGGTAGTTTTTACTTGAATGTGTACGACAGTTTCATTGTTTTCAAAAAACACTTTGCTTACATAAAATTTAGCTTTCTGCACTTCCCCATTTCAACATTAACTATGTCAAACCTGAAACTAGTACCTGCCTATATTATTCTTTAAAGTCCATTCAAATTTGAGTTTTTAATCTATTGATATGAAAATAAATTTCAAAATTGTTAACAGTAACTTTTGCAAGCTTCATAAACTTTAGAAGCAGCAAAAGTTGCAATACGTAATAGTTGCAGAAATCCAAGTGTTTCTCAGTTTGATACCAATAAGCGAACAATGTGAAAAGTTAGTCACATAAAGAGTTATTGTGGACCGAGTAAACAGAGGGCCGCAGACAGCGCCGCGCTCCGATGAATTCCCCCCTGGCGGAAACACGGAGAACTAATTCGAGCGGGGCCGACGCGGCACGTGTCTTGCTATTGTATTAGAATATAACTTTACTAGATAATGCTCGTGTGTGTAAAGCGTTTCGAACTGCGACGTCAGCGCGTCCGAATAGGGTAGATAAAGTATCAGCAAAATTAAATACCTACAAGCATGTGATTTTTACATGCTCGAAATTTACAGCAGGCGTAGTTTCGAATTCGAAGTTTGAATTAGATTTTTTACTATTCAGCATTAAGAATTATTTTTAGGCTAAAACGACATAATGCGGTATCTTTAAAATGTTCTCTCGATGTACATAAGTTATAATAAAAACTAGCAAGCGTTTTTAAGAGGAATGTCGAGCTACGTTTATAAATACAAATTCGTCACGTATGTTTCCAATCTTTGCTTGATATAAATGGCGCTTTTGGAAAAGTCTGCTCGAAGCGGTTTACCATTTTTAAATTTTATGCGACCAGCAAAATATTCAGCATAATCGGATTGTAAATATTTGTTATATAAGACATATTGAAACAACTTTAAAGAATCGCACCGAAGTGATTTGGTAATACCATTATTTTGAAATCGGTATTTATATTAGAGACAAAAGCTTTTGTGAACAATAATAAAAGGTGAACCAAGAAAAAAAGTTGTTTTTGTGAAAAGTGATTGTGTACTAATGTATGATTTTTTTTCATCTTGGTTGATATGTTAGAAAATCTAAATACAGAAGTTTGATACAACTAAAGAAAGAGTCCATACTTGTCTAACGATATAATTCGACCGCTAATATTAAATCAGACGTGGATACAATTCTACCAGCAAATGGAACCTTTAGTACCTACAGCGAAGCAAAGAGAACATTTCAAACTACAATCGACACAGAAACCGCGGTTACTAAAGCGATATCTTTCGCAAAATTGATCGCAGATACAAAGAAGTTTCTCGACCTTTCCCCGCTCGGCTGTCAGCGCGCACAATACTAGATGGCTACCCTACAAGCCTTTCAATTGTTCGACCGCTGACGCGTTTCAAGCTAGTAACAAATGGCGCCCGATTTCGTTCAGCGAAAATCAAGTTTTTAATTTTCTTGTACGCCTCCACTTTTTCTTTGATGATAGCTTGCATTCGAATTGTAGGAGTGTGGTTTTATCATTTGAAACACTAAAATAATAAATTGCTTTGCGTTCTAGTTTTTTAGCTCAGTTTTCAGGTGGAACATTTTGGTTGTAAACTTTAATATTTCAACGCTAACGTCTTTTGTAGATTTGGATTCTTTCAGTTTTATCTTATCTGATATCGTAATTTACTAACTATGTAATATGTACTGTAATAATTATTATAATTTTTCAACACCAAAGGCATTACTAATACTGTAATCAAAGAAATACGAAATACGAGTACGCTTGCTATTTTCAACTCATCTCAATATTAACTTTCAGCTAAAACTGTAAAGCCGGCGGTCACATCAAGAAGGCTTTACGCATTTCCGATCCTTTATCAAAAATCCCACAGTAATATTTACCACGTTATCCAATTCACTTATCATACATCACTCGTACGTACGTGTACATTTTGCGACAAGAGCTTCGACACGCGTCAAAATATCGTAGTGCAAAGTATGTAGATTGGCTGCTTCAGACAAAGACGTGTAAATATGTCCCTAGTCCTCCCTTACTAACCCCCTCCTAGCCCCAACTAGCCCCCGCTGACTCCCACCGATCAGGCGTCGACGGTGGCTTCACGTTTCGACGCCCCCGGCGCTGACTTTGACATTTCTTCTTCATATTCACCGCTCCGACTAGACTATGTTCTTACGATACAAGCTAAGCTTTCTGTCTCACGTGACTTAAAGACAAATAATGGGAGATGAAAAAATTGCATAAAGTTCACGAGTCTGGTGTCAGGTAAATTGTGGGAATCGAATTAGCTTAATACAATGACTTGTAGAGATAAAACGTTGTAAGTGTTAAAATAAAAGCAATATGATGTTTACGTAAAGTAAGCATTATCTCATAGGAGAGAGAGCTTATCTATATCAAAAGCTGTTAAGCTTCGTGACATCTAATACTTTTATCGTATGCTTTCGTGCTTTGGAACAGGAAACAGATAAGTCATTTCCGGGTATCAGTTTGTAGGCGCGGTTATTTGAATACTGATTGATTACAGTGAGATAGCATTGTTTTTTTGACTGTGACTTGTATAAGTACAAAATAAACCTCTTTGGGTCAATGTTAAAATAACTTGATCTTATCTGAAGGAACCGTGAGAACAAAGATAAAGAAAAAAGTATTAACGAATAATTTGTATTGACTTCGCTTAACGTTGTAACGATAAGTATAAACTATTTTTATATTATTAAGTAACATTTCTTATTCATAATATGACGATAAAATATAAGACGAATTCTATTTTTGAATAAATTGCAACGTAGAGGATCGCAGTGCGCATCTTTATTCAAAGTCCATTCGGCGCAGGATGTAAATCCGGACGCAACCGTTCTGGATAAAAAGTCACGCTTCGCCCATAAAAACTGTAAAAATTAGGAGACAACTTCGCTTCGGAACTCTATAGTTTTAATATCAACTTTGTTAGTTCGAATGCCGAACAAAATATTTATTTTAAATGTGAAATCCATCCTATAGCCGAGGATCGCGCATCTTTATTCTTTATCTGGATGTATATCCGGACACAATCGCGCTTCGAAAAAGTCACGCTTCATCCAAAAAATCGTTTATTTTGTGTGCGATAAATTTTCTTCTCAGCATTTAACCTTTTTGCTCTTCAATTAAGAAAAACATGTAAAATCTTACGTAACAAGAATATGAGTCAAAAGTAATATTCAATTAGGTCGGTAATGACGAAATTTATTAAGAGATTCCGTGATCGTTGATAAGTCGTTTTGGTTCCTATCTTTGGGTTTTAGGGTTACTTGTAAAGCTCGACCTGTTTATAAATGACAAATTATACCTAATTAGTAGTGGGAATGAGAGATGGATGCAACCAGCAAAATACCAATATTTAGCAAACTATCGGTACTTCAAACGAAGTATATTTTTATCACGTTAAATCCTTTCGTCGAAGTTCGCTGACAAAGTCACGTATCGGCAGTAAAAACTCGTAAAACTGGAGAAAAACTCGACTTAGCTCTGTGGTAGCATCCCGTCTGTGTTGAAAACATGTTGGTTATTATTTTACACTTTTAACATCGCGACTCTAAACATCTTAAGTGTTACTGGTGCTCACAATCTGTCATTCGTGTCTGTCATATCTATGATAATTAATAGCTTTGTATAACTAAAGAATGGAAGAGGAGGGGGGTGTGTTTATTATTTACAACTTTCGAGATAGAAGTTCTGTAAAATATCGTATATTTTTGTACAAATTTACGATCACAATTATTGAGGGACTAATCTAAAGAAACTTAATCGAAAAAAACGTTCAGAAGTTGGACGGGCTAGAAATCCATTTATATTAAAACTATACTCACAAGTAAGCCATAACAGCACCTATTTTTATAGACTTTATCTGGTTGGAATAAAAAACCGATAGTCCCTTATCTGTGGTACATCGGTGTCATTTTTTCACATCCTCAAGAAACTATCCCGAGGACGGGTCACCGTCAAAAGGGCCGTGTTACGTGCTCTTTGTTAGAAAACGTCTTATAAATCTCGCCGGCTATACCGTTTAGCAATTGAAAAAATCAGCGGCGTAATAAATTCTCCGTAAGCCTGACGCAAGTGCGACCGATTCTGTATGATAAGGGTGCAATGACGATTCGAATAAAGTGCTTTCTTTGTTTCATGGATAACGTAGTTGCAAAGGAATTTGATTTATGGGGCTGTTGATCTTAATTCTTTGCAAGGTAGGTTTAATTTTAAGACAAATTTCTCGTTTTCAAATTTTTGTTTCTATCTTTGGTGTGTACTTTGTTTAATTGTGTTATCCATGGCACCCACGATACAGGAAATGCTAGTGTGAGATTGCGAGTGTGTAGCGTTATTCATCATTATTGATTAAACTTAGTATCTACTATCCTTCATAGCTGATATTGTCAGTGTACATATATCTGCTTGAAAAATGAGAAGCCACGAGTCGTAAGAATATTGTTGGCTATCAGTTTCTATTCCAAGTACACTTTATCAAAATCCCCAAGTTTTATTCATCTGTAAAATTGCTTGTAACATCTCTGGATATAACAAGTGTTCTCTTTTAAAATAAAAATTGCCTTGTACTCTGTTATAGATTGCAAACAGGTTTGTTTAAAAGTGGAAATAGATGATATTCTATGGAAACACAAATAAAAAGATAAATGTATTTGTTATCACAATCAAACATTTCAGTTATTGGAAAGTGGATGGATGGGTGGATTTAAAATGTTAAATGGTTATAGTAATTCCAAGTAAATGTTTTCGCGGATAACGTTAGGTTTAAAGTTGTAAACATAACATCTTAAGAATATGTGTAATATGATTTTTTTCCGACTACGGCGAAGCTGAAAGGAACGTTGTGATTTTGACCGGTATTTTAAACTCTGACAAAATCATAATTTTGTATGACAAAAACAAGTCAAGTAGGTTTAATAATAATTAAGGAACTGTTAAAAACATTCTCTTTTTGGTTAAGAATGCAACATTTAATTGGGATAGGATTTCAAATAACACCTTTCGTGAGCCTATCAAGGTAAATAAATTTTCGATTAAAAACACGAATTGATATCGTTAACGATAAACTTCTACTCCCTACCAAGACGTCGTTTGCTATCGGCAACTTGACAGTGACTGATCGTTGGCTAGCTCAGACGCCTTTTCCTCCCTCCTCACCCCTCTACATTTCCCCTTCCTCCCTCTACATTTCCAAGTATATACTCAACGTCTCTTGCAATATTAATTTTGAAGGGATAGACGTATTTCTTTGATCGGATATTCTATTATTCAAATTTCAAATGATCCACAATATCTGTCATGATCTTCGACTTATCAAACTGTAGGTATTCTAATGTCCACGTGTTAGTGATCTTTTGTGTGCTTTGTGTATGTTTTGCTAATTGCTATAACTGCATACAAATGTGAAATCGCAGGAATGAATTTCATGATCGATTGAATTACTTTATGCCAAGTGGTAGACCCTTTTGTACAGTTCGTTTGACACCCCTTTATCTGCTGTGAAGCAGAAACCTTGCATTCAAACCATAGATATGAGAGATTGGAAACATAAACGAGAATTGTTACACTATGAAAGACTGAAATGGAGATAACTGATAATATATGTATAGCATATTTCACTCCCAGAATCCTATCCGATCCAATGATATCTCACATATTGAGAAGTCAAGGCCAACGTCAAGCCGTTACAGCCTAGCGTGCCAAAGAAATGACTGAATAGAAAAACAGTCGCGTAAAATATGTCATTTTATTAAATTACCTTTAAAACGCAGTCAATACTTTTATGTTTTATAACTTCAAAACATATAGACGTATTGGGCATCAATCAAAACATCCTATACAGAGTTCGGTAGGCCTCAATTGCGGTACAGTTTGAGGACGCTAACAGTTAAGCGACTTATCGCTACTTGCGTACCAATAATTGATCAAAGTTTGCATTCAGTTGCCGCGTTTGTTAGTTAACAGCGTTTACTTAATTGTTGGAGGAAGCCTCAGTCTACTTATCGACATGTAAGCACAATCGATAACTCTAAAGTTGTAGCGAAGCATGTGGTGTGATGTTTAAGTAGCGTTAATAACTATAAAGTTATTATCAAGCGTCTATGTAGATATTTATGGTTTTCTACGAACTTATTTATGAAAAGTAAGAAGAAAAGGACTTCATTAGTACTAGTACCATGGTCGTGATTAAATCAGCCATCAAAATAGTAAACAATTACAAGCGACTCAATTGTCTAAATGTAAAGACTAGATATAGTTGCTTAGTGTTCATTTTGAAGTACAATTTTCTCCCAGTTTCAGCAGGTATTCTCAAAAAGCGTATCTACTTGTTGTTAACACAAATTGCTGTAGTTTCCTTCCAACACGACACTGTAACTTGACATCGCATAGCGCGACCATTATTTCTTAATGGCTCTCAAAATTGGTGGCAAATATTTAAATTTCTTCGACTCTGAGGAATACGGGGAATAATTCCCTTTAGAGAAGCTAGGTAACGGAATCGAGTTAGGCCCGTCTAGTATTACGCGTCAAATTACTGCATAGTAACGGTAGATGAGAGAGCTAGATGGTACAGAGCCTCGAGAGAATTTGCCAGCACTATTGACATAATGCAGATCTCTCCAGTGCTTCCAGCTTTTGTCCAACGAGGCGTTTAAACAAACTTCTTTCATTCTTTTACTGGCCATTATAAGACTAACAGAAAGTATTATGAGCGTAGTGATAGTTTGAAAGTTAATATTCCAGCACAGAAAACTGCAATGACAACTTTTTAGCCTACCTGTAACTATGTGACCACAGTTGGTCACACTTCTACTAGACAATATTACAAAAGTCAATGGAATGTAGTTCAACCAAGTGACTAATAACACAAATGAAAATATAACCAAGACGATATAAAAACTCATTAAGACTTATGAGCAAATTGAACTTCATATTCCACTGAGTTTATTAACTCCTTAGCGGAAGCAAACGATTGAAGTTCATACATTGAAGCGTCCTTCAATAGAACGTGATATGTCGAATGCTCTAAACTCGTAATTAATAGCACTAGTTACTGTAATCGACTTACGAATATTGGATGGAAGTTTACCGCCCAATTACCATATTACAGACTTCATGTACTTAGCTAGGGTTACGACGAATTTTATTTGTTACTCATCTATTATTCCTATGCAAATATGCTTGAAGTGTGTCGCTAGTCTTTACAGTTTGTTTCTTTTAGTTTACTATCCTCGATGAAATTGGAAATTGTAAATCTATTTTTCCTAGATCGTACCGGTTTTATCATACTCCCATATTGCGACCAAAACACGAGAAAGTCAATGTATGCCTGACCTATTTCATGTCATGTCATCGTACCTATGATCGATGTGTATCCGTGAGTTCACATTTTAAATGTTCAAACTGTTTTATTGTTTCTTTTCGTATGACAAAGCACCTTTTCGACATTTAAATTTGAATAAATGAATTTGATTTCAATGCTTATTCTGTTTGACCCTGTGATCGTTTCTAATTTTAAATGCGTTCGACATTTGACTTTCTGTGTTTATTGTATACTGACTTTCTTCAACACCCCGCTTTAACTAAACTTTATTGTGCTCTGAGCGCAAGCAAATCTTATCTCATGGTACCTTGTTGAAGAAGGAATCCTGGTTTTTAATGTTATCAAAATAATTTTAACGTTAGTGACCTACGCAATGAAGTCTGAGCTGTGCGTATCAAAAAGAAATTGTCACTTGTTTCGATTGAGGAACTTGTACCCAAAATTACTATTAGGGTAGCGTGGTAGTACTGGTTTGCACTCTTCCCATTTTGACAGGAAATCCAGGAACGCGATGGATCGTGATGAAGATGATGATAATGTTCATGCTTGAAGTATCATCAATGATGTAGATGTCTCAGCTGCTGTAGACATGTCTGAGATCAAACGTAGGCAACCCTACGCTGAGTGTGAATCAATGTCTCCCCAGATTACATCAGCAAATCCGCTCTTAGTTAATTACTCGATTATTGCTTAAAATCCTGTTCGACAATAAACCAGTAATTAATATTATCGCTTACTAACACTTCTAGTCACGTTATACAGGGTTTATAAATATATATTTTAAGTTTATACTGTTGTTAATACAGACACCCTAGTGGATATCATTTTTATAGTTGATGGGCGACCAAATACGGGATTATAAAGTTCAGTAAATCTTTTGGATTTCATCGGATACAAAACTGCATTATCGAATTTATGAATAATTTTAATCCTTGAACACGGCCTTGCTTATTCTATCGTGATGTTTATGCTGTAAAATTGGGAGTAATGAATGATCGTAACAAGTTAGTTAAGTCATGACGACTTGACGGAATATTTTTTTTGTTTCAATTTGCTTTTTTCTTTCATTTTCTCTCCCTATCTGGCTTTAATATATTCTTATTTCAAAATATTGGAACACGTTTGCGAATTCTAAGAGCTGGCTCGTTATTATCGAAGGAGTTAAATTTACAATGCATTGGCTGCGGAAACGGTTCATTAGGGGCCGGAAGCGCCTCTAGGTGTTGAATGTGTGAGCTTCTTTCACCTTTACATTGAATTTAGATGCAACTTACCTACACCTTAATGTATTAGCTAGCAATTTCTGTATTAGGGTCTCTTGCGGTTAAGTTTGTGTAGCAAGCGTTGTGGTAATTGGGGAATTGGTACAGGTTAAAGATCAACTTGTAACTGTTGCGTTAATAGAGGATTGTTAGTAGATAGGAGATTTAGTAAGTATATTCTGCTACTGCCCATATAACTTTAAAGAAAGAAGAGTTGATGATTATTTTTTCAAAAGCAATACATAGAAGAAAAATAGCTTAATAAGGTGAATAAAGTAAACATTTTTGATTTAAGGTATAGCCTCAGCTAAAGGGCCAAGGTAAACTAACACCCGCTGATTTTCAGGACGACCCAATACAATGGGTAGTTCAGCTAGTTTATAAAAAAGGTATTTTGCTGACAAAAGCAATAAAAAGTTATTTCGTAGGATTCGAAAAACTATAAATTTATATACTTGGTCTTATTGGCGACGTGAATTATTAAATCTTAATCAAATATCAATTTATTGGTCGCGTAAATCATCGTTATTTATAAAATATACGTTCAACATAAAATATATATGAATCAAGCAACAACAAACAGTAATGTTCAAAGGTAAATATTTA
>DWOX01000070.1:0-14116 GCA_018251315.1 Nastra julia | reverse complement strand
TTCAGTGAACGCAACTCGGTCCGAGGAGCATTAGAGTTCGTGTTCTATAAAAGGTTATACCCAAGTTAGAAATCCTGGGTGTATGGTAATATTTACCTACATTTCTGCAGTAACAAAGTCATTGAGGGGATTTGAGAAACTTCATTTGTTATTGAGTACCAGCGAGGATAATTTAATAAAAAAAACTTATCGATGCTAACCATAAAAAACGAACCCATGTAAGCAAGTGTCTGAATGATTTTATCCCGCATTTATTGATTCGATTTAAAAGTAATTTAAATGTTGTGAAATTACCATCAATTATTTATGAATGATATTGCGCCACGCTCATCACAGCTTTTGCCCGTCGTATTTTGCGTCACGGTAAAATTGGTTTAAAATAACAGTGATTATAGTTTAAAGCCACGGAGCCGCAGGCAAGAGAGATCTAAGAAACCACGATGGATTGTTATCCTTAGTACTGCGGGCAGATTGAATGAATACCAGCTTGAAAGTTTGCCAATATGCAAATAAATCGAGGGCTAGTGGAGTTCTCGTATGGCTTCGGTTGGGCAGCCGGACGTTGGAGCAAATAGTGCGTAGCGTCTTCAAGTTTTATCTATGACAAGTTTTTCAGACAGAAGATCGACTATACATATGTAGCATATCGTTCTATTTCTGGGTACTGCCTGTCTATCCACTAATAATAAAATAATTTGTTGTCTGCGTATTTGTGGTAACGTTAATGAGGAAGCCGGCGGAAGTAATTACATATACCGCCCAGAAAATTGTAATTAATTTAATTTAAATCGCTTCGCTCAAAAGTGTTGGATTTGAATATGAGGGGACGGAAAGATGGGTGGATTTTGTGAAAGACAATATGAATGACAAGGGAGTTACAGTTAGTAAGGGTGCAGGTTGATACGGATAAATGAAAGAAAATAACTATATTGTGGTGATGACAAAGAACATGAGAAGTTAATAGGAAGCTAGGAATACAATAAACTACTTCGTTCAAAATGCATTCCCAGCCCATAATGGTAAGTATCTACATAACATACCTATAGTTAATTTCGCACATAAACAATAGAGACCGGAACAGACACACTTAATAGCCGATCTAATAACCGACGAAATGGAAAGACCTAAAATTGTCAGCGCAAATTGAATTTCAGAAGTTGGCAAATAAAAAACGACTCGATTTATTTAACCGCGCGAGAAATGGCCCGTCAAGTGATTGGACAGAACCCATTTGATTTGTTTAGACTTCTTTCAACAGTTGGAACGGATGAAAGCCGACCGCCTCCATAACTACGTCATCTAGGGTTGCCAGCTTTCACAAAGTGCAGATTTTGAGATTTTTCCATTTCAAAATCTGGGAGAGTTTGGATTGGTTTCGCCAGATCCATTTGACCTTTCGGGGCTTAGCTCAGAATTGTCATAAGAATAGAAGGCTGCAATTTTGAAACGAATTGAAACAAGCGCTTTACATCCATTGCCTGCACTTCCGTTCGCTTAGGTCTCAGATCTACTAAAAATTTCACTTCTTCGACTGGCGTAAGGCCGCGTTTCCACACGCTCTGCACGGAATCATTTGTTTGACAATGTGTAGCATGTGCGTGGGTCGCGGTGGAATCCCGACCTAAAGTTTAATTGGCTTTGCTTGTCGTTCGAATAAAATATCCTAAACCATGTTTCCAAATGTGTTTCCAAATCACGAGACTCAGGGTCGAGCCAACCCAGAGAGCTGGCAGCCCTGTCGTCGCGTCCCAAACGGCGTCCCAGTCGAGTTGATAGGTCGCGCTCGTTTATGTACGTGCACACTGGCTTTACGACTTGTCTTACATCTCTTGCATGACGAACATTTCCTTTTAGCTTTCAGTCGGAAAACGACACCAGCTGACGGTGAAGTTATGATGTAAGGTTTAAATCGTTATCATCGGACGTCATCACGTCAATGACTTTAGTAAAATTACCAATACAATTAAGGAGAAACTTCAAAATATTTGAGTTTTGAAGAAATCTTGACTTGAAAGGAATGATATGGAGACTTGAAATAAGCCACTAATAGCACCACATTATATTATTATTGTTAGTAGATTTTGATATACCAAGTGCTAGAAGCTGCAATAGACAACGAGAAATTAATTCATAACATTACAATTTCACAACAGAAACAATTTCATCCCCCTATGGAAGATGTGAAACCATATCGATCAGTTTCATTTAACTCAATAATTATTTTTATTAACAACCAGCATTTTACCGATACTAGCATGTAACTAAACTATCTTATTCGTTTCGTTTCAGATTTATAATACTATTGGTGCACCATGAACAAGAAATCACACAAGAAAAAGGTTAGTGTTACTGCTATTCTTCTAAGGAAATCTATTGAGCATCTTTACGTGGCAACGCAAACTGTAGGTAGGGTGGATAGTGAAAGTACTTGAAATAAGCTTATTTTTATTTTTTTTATTAAAGTGATGACGGCGAAACATCATCTTTTTAACGCACAAATCATAAATGGTCAGCATGATCTAAACTTACATCAGGCACATTAGAAACGCATTAAATATTTCGTAATAGAAAGAAGTGAACTCGATTTTAATTTTGGAAGGTTGTTGTTAGAGGCTGATTTGTAAGAGCTTTCGATTCAAAGCGAGTTTTAATGTAGCGCCAACAATTATTTATCGTCTGTTCAACTTAATCTTTGGTATAGATAGTTGGTGACTTGGCTATTTAACGTCGCTCTCCGACAGAAAGTACGCAAGACATTTGGCACTCTATAAGATTGTAGCTCGCTAAGGGACAATCAGTGCTCCGTTGTGGCGATAATTGACGCAACTGTTTCATTGTATATAAAGTCTGTTCCAACTGCAGCTGATCGAAGAGGTCTTTGGCCTGGTATTTTTAGAGATCCGTTCGCTGAAAGTTCTGCTGCAATTTTCTTTACTCCACTGAATCTGGCTGATAGAATTATTCGTAGAAACATGGAGTGTTTGATTGAAAATATTTATTGCCCCAGAAGACTTAACGATAACAACCGAGAAGAACGGTTTACGGCCCAATTACGAGTTACGATGTTTTATAAATGAATGACTTATATATTTGCGTTTAAACGAAATCCTCAAGGCAGTTAACGTTAAATCTCAATTAACACAAACACCAATTCTCATATGTTTGGGCGCTGTTACGTAGATCTTGAGCCATGGCCATATTTACTCATTGTAATTAAAACACAAAATATAGTCAACATAAAGTCTCAGATAAAAATGAATTATAATGTTTTAGAGCGACTACAATTTGTAAACGTTAACTATTTCTCAAAGCAAGGGCGTTTAAAGTACTGAATTGGGTTAATTATAGAAAACAGAAATCATCAATTTTCTCCGTTCTATTTACAAACAGGACAGCTCAAGTTCGCGAAACTCCTGGACAGTAATATGGATAGTAAATAATAAAACTAAATATAAACAGAGCAAATCGGCGGCCCTTGGAGCAAGTTCATCTATTCGGAGTTGGCAAGTCGCTTGGCAGCGGGCAGGCGCGCTGCAACACCAACTAATTACATAAACGCATCAACAGTCAACAGTAAATAAAACATGGAGATGTGGGATTATCGTTGTCTGACGCAGAGCAGATACTAATTTACTGCGATCCGTCTTAGTTTTCCGCTTATCAATTTAGGAGATTAATTTATATAAACAAAGAGGTAGAGACAGGCATCCAATTTGCTACGCAGAATTTGGCTTGGAAAATTCCATTCAGTAGCAAATATACAGAAGTATGTTTTGGAGATGATGCATAACAAATAATTGGCTACAAGTTTATTAACACGTGTGTAGCATCTTAATGCTTCATAACAAAGAAATGTAAACGTGAATTACAATTCACCTTCGTTGCCTTTACACTATCATCTTTATATATTACATTTAATAATGCTCCTTATCAATTGGTTCTAGATCTTTAGGATAGCCATTCTAGATACGATTAGGTATATATTTTACCTTGTTATTATAATATGGATCAATATTGCATTCAACTGCTACGAACACGGCAGAAATTACTTACTTATCATGTAGTCAAACTTCTTCTATGAACACTCTTAAAGATGCTAATGAGTCGATAAGCAAATGATCGGGATGTGCATCTGAAATATCGTGAGTACGTTATCTTAATGCGTTTATATTGGACGCGAGATATTTATGCCATTCTGGAGCGAGCCACTCTTGATCAACGTTAAATGTTATTGTAGTGTGGAGACGGCATGCGCTCGGAATTGGGTCTCATATTTTTGGATTCACAGATATTCGGTTCGGATCGAGTGACTATAGGACTTTGTCTTAATCTGTTTTAATGTGTTACCAAATTAAATAAACGTTCACAAAAATTCGCCTTTAAATGATGATCAAGAAGCAACTATTGAAGTGCGTGGATTGTTTTTAATTAAGGATGTTTTTAAAGTTTCGCTTTTTTATTTTTGACAACTAGAGTTTAATATGAAATAGTCAGAAATTAGTGCATGAATTTTTAGAGTTCATAAGCTCTATGTGTATCTGTATGTTTCTACCAGAATTGTGGGGCTACTTACATCCTGCAAAATTTTACAGGGTCTTTCATAGATCACAAAGAAAAACTGTGTTAGTCTATTCTATGGTATATTCTGCTTTGGTTCTTGCTATGCAACGCCGGTCACTAGTTGGCAGGGAGCGTGTGTCGTCTCTCATCAGTCAGCTGTCGTCCACATAATATTTAATCTTCATCTGATCACACGCGGCCCGTCAGCGCGGCTCTTGGCTGCGCTGGGCCGTTGTAAATCTTGACTAACGTTTTTTTTTAAAGTTTAGTTATCAAAAAGAAGTGAGTTATATTCTGAGCCTTATTAAAGCATAACGAACGTAATCTTCAACAACTTTATTTGGTTAGTTAAGAAATAATATGAAGAGGAGTACAGTATGGTTAAACCATCTAAAGTGATAGATGTAAGAACGGTAGAAGTTGGATTAAATGAAGGTTCAATAATTGTGATACAATCCAAGTGATCGCTGTACGATTCTTTACAACAAATACTTAAATATCCTATACGACAAAAAATAAAGTTGCCACTGCGATCAATTAACGGATATGTTACCGAAAGCAAAATTACATGTAACTAAGTGGTCCGTTTTGTGCTTGGTTGTTACAGAACTTAATAGGGCACTTATTTCAGTAATATACTATAATACTCTTTAAAATATGGTAGTAACAGCAAACTCTCCTCCGGTCAGGGACAACGCTACTTTTCTCTTCTACCGGAAATAAATTAAATTTTTTCGCATTCATACAAAGTTAATGATGCGCTGTCGTCACCGGCGTCTGGTATTGACAGATGTGTTCGTTGGTTCTAATAATAACGCCACGAGCCGCGCTATCTTCTGCTTTCCATAGGGAAATAGCCGATTCGCTAATTACACGATCGAAATAGATCAATGGAAATTCACAGTAATTAACTTTTGTTGTTACTTTTGTGAAAATGTTTGCTACTAGTGTAGCTATTTTATCTTTGTATTTTACCATAGTGATTGGGGTCCAAAAACAAACAAGGTCACAACTGCTCCACTGGTTTATTGCACAACACCAATACAAGTAAAGAGTTGATACCAAACACATATATACTAGCCAGTCTTAAGAACACTCCGTCGTACAGTTGTTAGCGTGATTCAGACACCGAGACAGCGCCATCTAGTATCGGCCTTAGAAACTAATTTGCCTCTAAACATCCCGCCCACCATGGACAGACTGTCCATACATGTTTATCTATGTATACAAAACCATGCGAGATAATTACTTAATAATATAAATTACAAATTTCAACCATAACCAAGAAAAAGAGACATTTATTTAATTACTGGCAATACTATTAATTTAGACGTTGGTCGTTTAATAATACTATTACCCTTACATTTTAAACTTACAACCCGAGTAACCTTGTCCAAGCCGGTATGTTTATGTAGGATAATTCCATAAAGCCATCTGGCTGGGGGAAGATCGTCTTCCTTCACCAATACCACATCCCCTATGCTGGGCTCCGGCTTAGTATGTGACCATTTGTAACGATGATGAAATTGTGTAAGATATTCAGCGGACCAGCGTCGCCAGAAATGTTGTATCATTTTTTGGGTACATTGCCACCGTCGAAGACTACTTAGGTTCGACTGTTCATAGTTGCAGTCAGGAACAAGAACCAGTGGCTCCCCAATTAAAAAATGACCTGGCGTTAAGGGCATTGGCTCATCTGGGTTATCACAAACCTGTGAGATTGGTCGCGAATTGAGGCAAGCCTCAATTTGAGCTAACACAGTCGACATCTCCTCAAACGTCAGCGTTGCGTTACCCACTATCCTCCTCAAATGGTGTTTGGTTGACTTTACACCAGCCTCCCACAGTCCTCCGAAATTCGGAGCACGCGGTGGTATAAAGTGCCAACTTGTGCCGCTCAATGCCAAAGCGTCGGCAACCTCTGCTGCTATGCCAGACCTTTCCTCTTGGAACAAAGACTTAAGTTCCCTTGCAGCGCCCACGAAATTAGTGCCGTTGTCGCTCCACAACTCTGCACAATGTCCTCTTCTGGCCACAAAGCGTTTGAAAGCCGCTAGGTAACCCTGTGCTGTCAAATCGGTTACCACTTCCAAGTGGATGGCTCGAGTGGCCATGCAAATGAAGAGGCATATGTAGCCCTTGTAGGAGCGATGACCTCTCCCCTTGGAAGTACGGATACTAATGGGGCCTGCATAGTCCACACCGGTTCGAAGGAAAGGTCGACAAGCTGTTACCCTGGAAGTTGGTAACTGTCCCATCAATTGGTGAGTTGTACGCGCCGCGTGACGAATGCAGACGACACAATGACGTACGCAGAACCGTGCCAAATTTTTAACGTCTACTATCCAATACTTCGTACGTAAGTAGTTTACCATGAGTTGTGGGCCTCCGTGCAGTGTCTTCTCATGAGCATCAGCAATCAAAAGTTGTGTTAAAGACGATTTACGAGGTATCAACAGTGGATGCTTCATGTTACCACCTATTTCAGACAACTGTAGTCGGCCACCAACTCGTAAAAGTCCTGAACTATCCAAAAATGGATTTAGAGAAGCAAGTTTGCTCTTTTTGTTAACCTTTCCCTTTGTAGCTAAATTATTCAAATCCTCCGCAAAATGTTTAGTCTGGCACTGCCTTATGCAAACATTCATCGCTTCCAATATTTCCTTCGAAGAAATCCATTTTGTATGTTTAATGTTGTTAGCTTTCCTCCAACTTAAACATCTTCTACACCATGCAACTACTCTAACCAACTTGCTTAGTGATGAAAATCTATCCCATAATTTAAAATTATCCTCAACAGCGACGTAACATTTAGGTTTTATCCTTTCTTCTAAATTAGTATCTAATAACCTATTTGTGCTAAATTGTATATTTACTTCTCGCAACCAGGTTGGACCTCTAGTCCACATCTCATCTCGTGGGTATTGCATTGGCCTTGCTCCCCTTGAAGCACAATCCGCAGGATTGTCCTTAGACTGGACATGATGCCATTGATCACTATCTAATATGTTCAGTATTTCCGAAACCCGATTGGCAATAAAGGTTTTCCACCTGCTTGGGTGACTGCTGAGCCACGCGAGTACCACCGAGGAGTCTGTCCAAGCATGAAGATTCGACTTCGGGATTTTTAAGGTGAGTGACACTTCATGTAATAGCTTAGCTAGCATTACAGCTCCACAAAGCTCAAGCCTTGGAATCGACACTTGCTTGACCGGCGCTACCTTTGTCCTTGCTGTCACCAGATTAACGTGTATTACTCCCGACACATCAATCACCCTTATGAATACTACAGCAGCATAAGCATCATTTGAGGCATCGCAGTAGCCATGCAGTTCAACGACCCTATCATCCTGAGTTGTATGCATCCATCTGGGAATACGAAAGCCGGTAAGTAACTCCAGATCTTCTCTATATGAAACCCATTCATCCAAAAGTTGTGGTGGGAGCTCGTCATCCCATCCGATTCCTGAAAGCCACAATTTTTGTATGAATATTTTGGCAATAACAATAGTTGGCGCTATCCACCCAAGAGGGTCGAAGAGACGAGCTATATCTGATATAACCTTTCTTTTTGTGATAGGATAGGTCAGCGGCGGCAGGTGAACAGAGTATTCGAATACATCGGATTGACGGTTCCAAGTAAGTCCTAATATTTTCATAACTTTGTCTATTTTTAATTCCAGGTTTCCTTCCCCTTCCTCCTTGCCTTTCCAAATTTCTTCTAGCAGCTCTTCCTTGTTACTACTCCATTTTTGCAGCTGAAACCCACCCTTTCCTAGCAATTCATTCATCTCTTCATAAATTCTCTTTCCCTCTTCGACAGTTTCGCATCCCGTCATAAGATCGTCCATATAGAAATCCTCTAAGACTCTTCTAGATGCCGATGGATAGTCTTCTCCTTCATCGTGAGCCAGTTGCTGCAATGTGCGTACAGCTAGGTAAGGAGCCGAAGACGTACCAAACGTTACCGTAAGTAGCCGAAAATCCTGCAACTCAGCTTTTGGGTTACCAGGATCACGCCAGATAATACGTTGGAAGTCCGAATCCTCCTTAAATACTCGCACTTGTCGGTACATTTTAATGATATCCGATATTAAACATACAGGATGCCGACGCCACCGCAGAATAAGTGTTCTTAAATCCGGTTGGATAGTCGGCCCGACCATAAGATTATTGTTTAATGAAACACCATTTGTTCCAGAGCAGGAGGCATCAAAAACTACACGAACCTTGCTCGTCGTCTTATCTTCTCTGACAACGGCATGGTGTGGCAGGTACACTGCGTCCGGTTTACCTCGCTCGGCTTCTGGTACAAGCTCCATGTGTCCAAGATCCAGATATTCTTGAATCACTTTACCATATTCCACCTTCAACCTAGGATCTTTTAACAATTTCCTTTCTAAATAGCTAAAACGTTTAATAGCTATGTCCCGCGAGTTACCGTACTTGCAAGCTGGATCTTCGTCCCGAAACGGGAGTTTAACAATATACCTACCTGCAGGCTCTCGCTTAGTAGTAGCGATGTACAATTCCTCGCATCGCAACTCCTCCGGTGTGAGATGCCTTTCAGGTGTTTCGGTCTCCAACTCCCAAAACTTACGAAGTAACTCGTTTTCGTCGAATTGAGTATGCATACTAACGACGTTACTGTTAAAGTTATCCCTACATTTAAAATTTATTTGACCAGACAGGATCCAACCTAATTTGGTTTTCTGGGCTATTGGAAACCCAGGTGGACCTTTCATAATACCATCCTCAAGTATCTGGCCATAGACCTCGGCACCCAACAACACATCTATTTTATTGGGTACATTAAATGTAGGATCCGCTAAGTCCCTTTCCGATAAATCGTAAAACGACTGAACTATACCCTGCCTCTCTGGGAGGAGCGTAGTTATTTTATTTAATACGTGAGCCTTGACCTTAATCACATATTCCGGATTATGAAGTGATAGCATTTTAAAATAAACCACAGACTTGGCCTTCAAAGTACCAGTCTGATCACTCCCCAAACCTGAGATCAACCCTTTACTCGCAAACTTCTTAAGTCCGAGTAACTGAACCGCAGCTTCGGTTATAAAAGAAGCTTGGGAACCTTGGTCTAGCAACGACCGAAGTGTCATGAGTGCACCTGAGCTTGCCTCCACCTTAACCAGGGCAGTAGCCAATAATACCTGACTAGGAACATTCGAAAAACAGTTAACAATTGCTTCTCCATGTGATACAACATTCCCCCCTGACGCTGAAGATTCGTCATTATTTCTAACCGTATCCGTGGACTGTAGTACATTCTGGGGATGTAGTAATGTGTGATGGCGACCCTTATTACAAATTTTGCATCGAGTAGGCTGTCGACATAATGAAGCTAAGTGCTTTATACCTAAACACTTAAAACACAAATGCTGGGTTTGAACAAAGTTACGTCGCGCGTTAGTATCCATTTTTATAAATTTATTACAATTGGTTATTTTATGATCATCATTACAATACGCACACTGAACATTTGATACGTGAAGTGATTTTACGTTCCGACTAACAGTGGGTTTTAACGGTTTTTTATCTAAAAATTCTAACGACCGAAACCTTGTTTCTAGAAACTCCTTTAATTGTTTATAGGTTGGCAATTCTCTAAAACTTTCGCTAACCTTTACCTCCCATAGCTTTCTGGACTCACTATCTAACTTTGTGCAAATTAAATAAATTATAATAATATCCCAGGATCTGACATCTATACCCATGTTTTCCAACGCCGCAAGACACTCATTTGTGGTGTCCAGTAAATCCTTGATGCCCCCGGCCGATTCTAAAATTAAAGGTTTTTGGTTAAATAACCGCTTTAATAAGTTATTTGCTAACAGCCGCTTGTTGTTGTACCGTTCCTCTAAGTGGGTCCAGCAAACTATGTAATTATTTTCGGTTATTGCGATATGACGCAATAACTGCTCTGCCTCCCCAGTTAAATGAGTTTTTAAATAAAATAGTTTTTGTACATTATCTAAATTATTGTTATTGTGGACCAACGACACAAATAAATCCCGGAAGGTAATCCATTCTGAATAATTACCGCTAAACTTAGGTATTGATATTTTAGGCAGGTTAAAATTATTACATTTATCGTTATTATTGCCATTATTATCGTTAGCACTTTGTTCGCTTGACTGTTGTAACTGTGGTTGTAACCCTACCAGTGCCGTTTTTAATTCGCACCGATATTCAATGTACAATTCTTCTAAGGATTCATATTTGTCAGAGGACAGGTACTCTTCTATTCCCTCATCATCACTAACAAGGATTTTGGAGTGCGTAGCATTGAATCGCTTCCATTGATTTTCTAATATCTCTAGCCGTGTCTCGACATATACTAAAGTAATTCTTTCCTTAGGAGTTTTCTTATAATTAATCTTAGCCTTTGTTATTGTTTTGATAATATCCTCTTGAATATTAAGAAGTTCCATCCTCAAAACAAATTTATTAAACAAATAAATAATTAAAACCGCTGTACAACATACACCCAATAAAGTTAAAGTTTAATATTGACAAATTTTTAAGTATATTATAGTAACTAAATCGATACAATCCTTACTTAGATTCGCCGATACAACAAATAAGTTTAAACCGAAACAAATTACAACAAATTTTTCCCAAGTTAATTTTTCTCCAAATTATTCTAAGTTAAATTTCAACACATTTTTTCTTCAAATTATTCTAAGTGTTTTTGACGTTAACAGTAGATATGAAATCGGACATAGGTTCCCCGTCGGTTCACTTTTAACAGAATTATTCTAAGTCCAAACTAGATCTTCAAATTTTTCTAAGTCCAAATCAAATCTTGAAAATTTTACAAGTCTTTGCACTACGTTAATTACTGACACTTTAACTTTTTGCTTCTGAATATAACAATCGAAATGTACTTACAATTTTTCTTCACACTTAAAATCACTTCACTGTATTTCTTACTAATGACTGCCCGTTCCACCTCGTATGTCCACCCGGCTTCGCCTGCTGTGCTCGTCCTCCTCACTAGGGATGTCCACCAGAGTGCTCCAACCTCCTTGGCCTCTTCAGTGCTCCTGGTACCACCTGGCACCACAAGGAACAGCTTCCCTATGCACCATCAGTGACGATCTGCCACTGTGTCGGCCGCACAGCCCAAATCAACCAGCCAAGTTCCGGCGCTACTAAGCAACCGGCTCGAAGGCCAAAATGATTGGGGTCCAAAAACAAACAAGGTCACAACTGCTCCACTGGTTTATTGCACAACACCAATACAAGTAAAGAGTAGAGGTGTTCGCAACGGTTATATATTAAAAATGCGTTATAACGTTACGTTATTTTTATAACACCTAATATTTTTTAAGTTATAATATATTCTATATAATTATCATTCTCAATATGTTGTCTACAAATTTCTTCGTAAACAATTAAATGTTTTAAGTGTTTTTTTTTTTTTAATTTGAAACAGTCACTTTATACGACAAATTTTTTGGCACTTGTTTAACAGGGCGGTTCTATATTCTAATTTTGGTCGGTAAAATTGATGACATTGGCAGTTAAATTTGGGTTCACAAGTTTGACTTCTTTTTCGATTGTAAATACATCCGAAGACATCACGCTCATCTCGTTATATTTTCGAGTTGTTCGTGCTGAAACGAAATAAATACACCTTGGTCTACACGCCTGCATTATTATTTCGAAGCTACTCCATCCTGATGGACGAAGAATCTGACTTCGTAAACGCCCCTACTGATGTCCCGCCGTCATATATAACTGTCTAACTGATTAATTTAACTGCCCACATTAACCGCTTATAATAACTGCCCAATATTACAGACCAATACAACTGGCCAATTTGTTTTAAATTACTGCTCATGTATTACTGTCCAAATGATTACTGAACTGGCCCTTTTAACATTATTTTAGTACTGTTCATGTTTTACTGACACACTTTTTATTTTACTGCCCACTAAATAAGTTACTGCCCAACTAATTATTTCCACTTCTCAATGTAACTGCTGGGATTTTTAATTTACTTTAATTTGTGCCCTAAATTAGTACCCTCACTCTCACCTAGAAGTATGAAAATAATATTTATTTAAAATGCAAGTAAAATAACCCATTTTCAGTGGTGGCAGTAGAGCATTGCAAAGCACAAAGCAATTTCTTCCCCCTTCAGCTACTGCGCTATCTAAAATGTCTACGTGTATGTCAGCATCGTATACACCTTCCTGAAATGCATGGGACACTATTTTCGTATAATGTAACTGAGTAAATATAAATTTGTCAATTAATCAAAGAACTTACTTGAACAACTTAATCAATATAAAAATAACTAAAAACATACGAGTTTATTGACTGAGACCTGTTAAAAAAATTCGGTAGAGAAAGTGTTTAAAAGGCGATTGCAACTATTTGTGTATATAAAACCTTCTGCATCTAGTAAATAAAAGCTAAATGAGAACCACACATCCTTACCAGGACGTATTCTGGGCTTTTGTTCAAAATTTCCGCTGCATTCTCTAATAAGAATCGAGTCTGGGTTTTCAGCCCGCCCATTCTGTTATTTCGCGCTTCTTTAGCTTTAGCCTGAAAAATTACTTTCCAGTTAGCATTATTACTCGCTTGACTGTAAGCAGTGCCTAGAGACTAGTCTAACAAACCCGTCAAATCAAGGAAAACCTGTGAAAATAAAATAAAATACCAAGTTAAATAACATACTTTACTACTAAAACGTAAGACATAAATCATGAAATTTAAAGTACTTGTTTATCTTTGTAAGACTCTTGAGCGAAAGCCAGAGTGCTCATTGACACTTTGCTTTTCTTCTGAATGTCTTGCAAACGAGAGCTAACATCCAGGATGGCTTCCAGCGCAGTCCTGTCGATATTTAAAGGATCGTCGTCATCAACTGACGCCGGGATGAACATGGATTGCTTCTTTGAAATACTTTTGGCAATCTCATCGATTTTAACTGCCGTATGTTCAACATCGCTTGCACGGTGGTCCGCAGTTGTTGCTTCAGCTCCAGCCTGACCTTCGGGAGCCGCCTCCGACGGACCTTCGCCAGCTTCTCCTGACATTATAAAATATTCGCTTTCTAGTCAAATAAAAGTATCAAATATTTAACAGAACAATAAGTATATCCAGTCCGTAAAATATTTCAACTTTGATGTGAAAACATTTTAGTCACTTCACAATGAGTTTTTTTTTTATTGTGATCAAAAATGTTCCATTTATAAGTTCATCATTATCATAGTGGCCAGTATTTTGTTTTACATTTTAAACTATTTACTATTTAGAGTTGTTACTGACCTCTAAAGGCGAAGTGAAAAAACGTAGGTACTTTTAGTTAACTTTTAGTCAGTGTTAGATTAATTTTAAAAATTGTTATTTTATTTCATGTTTTTTTATCTATACTATAATAAGACTGTAGGACCATAAATTCTGTACATTTTTTTTTATTTCGACTTAGGGGCACTTACATGTCGACATAGAACTCAAAAATATTTTTTTTTTAATTTATTGTCTGTCTGACCGATCATCGCGCGGAAACCACTGG
>DWOX01000069.1:0-14128 GCA_018251315.1 Nastra julia | reverse complement strand
AGCTTGATAGTTTTAGCGCCTAATGACAGATTAGTTAAGAATATTGTGTACGAAGAAGTTTCGTAGGCCTAATTTTTTACACACGCTAATCAAAAGAAAAGCCGCAAAAACTACGAGTATACCTACTGAATAATAATACTTCTTAACGCGAGCGAAGCCGCGGGCAAAAGCTAGTAATATTTATAAATACGGTAAAATCCGATCACAGATCCGATTATAATGAGGCGACTATAAACAACGTATGGTTTTGAACTACATAAAATTAATAAACACACACATACTCAAACATACAGACAAAGTAAGATAACGGTTTAGGGGTTGATCTGATCCCATGAATGTTAGTTTATAACTCAGTCAGAAATGTAAACACTTTCCTATTTATCTAATTAGAAAATATCTATAAACAAAAGATAAAGTCCGCACAGTTACTTGCAACCTGTGTGGAAGTAAACAAAAGATAAAACGTTGTTGCTGTCTTTGATGGCCGCGGGTGTCTTTTCTTAAAAGATGCTATGGTATAATTCTAAAAACATGCCGCCGCTATTATTATCTTCTCGCAGGTGCATTGCTTTTGTTTTAAATTCGCCACCACGTGTCCATCATTAGTGCAATTGCATACACTGCGACACGCGTGCGAACATAAAAGCTCAATTAATAGCAAGATTTATTAAAAATGATTGATGATGGCAGCCAACAAAAATATTATAATTCTTCGTCTTCCGCCATATCATTGCGAGTTAAATCGAATAGAGTTAGTTTGGGCTCAACTTAAGTCTTATGTTGGTAAAAATAGTAAAACATTCGAATTGTCAGATATAAAAAATTAATTAAAAGGGATTGAGCCAAGTTGATACGGCTTCATGGAACAAATGCATAGACCATGTGATAAAAGAAGACAATAAAATGATGGACTTGGATGGACGAATCGACATCGCGGTGGACGGACCGACCGCCGGTCGTAATCAACGTTAGAGATGACGGTGACCAGTGAAGTTATGAAGAAGATGACGACGACAATCCCTACTAATATTATAAATGCGAAAGTAACTCTGTCCTTCTGTCTGTTACGCTTTCACGCCTAAACCATCTATGATTTTAATGAAAATTGGTATTAAGATAGAACTGAATTTGGGAAAGGACATTTTTTATTGCGAAAAGGGGTTGAAATAGGGGATGAAAGTTTGTATGAAAGTTCCTTATTGTCAAATATAAAATCATGTATGTTTGTTCAATTGAATAGACCAGACCTTGGGAAAGACTATAGGCTACTCCTTACCATGTCGCGCGATATAACCGAACGCGGGCAGAGCCGCGGGCGATCGCTTGTCTATATATATAAAAGTGAAAGGTCACTCACTCATCACCAAATCTCCGAAACTACAAGTGCGAGGAACTTGAAATTTTGCATGCGGGTTCTTCTTAGGGCATAGGTGCTCATTAAGACGGAATTTTACAAAATTCCAAATCTAAGGGGTTGTTTTCGGGGTTGAGAATTTGTATGAAACTTCATTACATGTATATGATAAATTAAATAAATAAATTACGGTGAGTGATTGGACATTTGAATTTTGCACATGGATTCTTTCTAGGATGTAGATGTTACGCAAATCGATCCCTCAGGGGTTGATCCTTCCACGCGGGCGGAGCCGCGGGCGATCGCTAGTGCTCCATATACGTATTAACAACACAGCAAGTTCTGTGTGCATAATTAAGACTTCTCCGAGCCAAAGAACAGACCAGACTCCGCAGCGGTGACTATTGTGTCGTCTTTTGTTCCTAATATAGAACAAAACTCTGGACTAGGCTTTTATCTTATTCCAGCTGAACGCATTGTTAAAAGTTATATCTTTATGACATCTATATTTTTAATGGAAACTTTATAAATTATCAGAAATGATGGAAGAACCGGATTGGTTTACTGAAAGTTCCTTGTAAGTAATTGTGGTTAAAATAGTCACTCAATGCTAACGTTTTATTCTCACTAAGGTAAGAGTCTCTTTACCAGTGAGATGAAAGATAGCATGTTACTAAAACTCATTGTTTGTGTCAGTATTAAGTTTATCAAATCTGTATCAAATCACGACTGTCTTATTTTATTTCCTTCAACTCAACTTCGGACGGAAGACGTTAACATTATATTGAAATATCAACAAGAATGATATAATTTGCTTCGAGATTTGTCGCAAATCCAATTCCAACTTTGTTAAAGTATGGAAATGGGGTAATGTTTTATAGGAAATGGAAGTACAAATCAAATTCAAAGTAACTGGATTAAAGTTACATTCCAGTTGTTGATCTTGAACGATTTGTATCATAGGCGTCTAATCAGGGATGCGAGATCATCAGATTGTTGATACTGTTCATATTTATTGAGTTTTATCACAAACATTGTGCTCTACATTAATGTACCGAAACGTAGTCAGAAATATCCTGACAGCCTCTTATAAAGGTTTTGACGCTGTAACTAAATTTATATGTTTTTATTTTAGTTTTTGTCAAGGCTAACTTTTCTGACCATGATCATGAACCAGCATGAACCAAAAGTTACATTACATTTTAAGATATAATGGTATCTGAGTCTGGCAGCCCTAGATACAATAGAAGGACAACTTTAAAGGCAAAATCGGAAACGTTTTCTCGATTAAAATAAATAACGAATTAAGTAATATCTTTAGCCGTACCATATTATTCGCTATTCGCCTTTACCGGAATTACACCATTAGCTGATAGCAATATTTACAGACATATATCACAGAAAAGCTACAAATAATAAAGCAATTCCGTTGAATTTGCGATTCGCATAAATGTTGAACCAAAATAACCATTTCCGAGAAACGTTTTTTCAGCCTCCGCTCGGAATTTTTTTTCGAGATTCTTTCTGCTCATATTCCAAATTGAACTAGGGTAAAATAGGTTATTAAAAAAAACCTTTCAGAATAAGAACACTGACCATGACATGATTTTTATTAAAAACAACAATAACTTCAAAAAGTAAAACCCGATTACTGATTAATTATGCTCTGAAATCATGAAACGAAAGGAAAGTAAAGGTTAATAGCCATCAATAACTATATTTTGAACCGTGCAAGTTATAATTAATCCCTTTCATTTGTCACCCAAATTGATATATTTTTAGAGCTTCCAACGATTACTCGAATGAAATCAAGTAGATCAGAAATTATGAAGGAGATCAACATACATACGTACGTACATTTTGAAATCATAATCCTCAGTAATCGGTTAAAATAGAAAACCTGAAGTCTGCAATAGGTTTTTACTAAATTCGTGCACGTTGCGGCATCTCATTCATATTCAAACTGTGTCCTTATTGCATACCGCTTTCCCCGTTGACGTCGCAATTTCTGCATTGCTCCCTACCGCATAACTCTTCTCTCACGAAATGTGCGACAAAGATTACAATATACTAGGTAGCTAGTTATTAGAAATCAACCACTTATGGTACAGACACAGTACACGAAGTATTATTACTGAATTTTTGATAGGCGTTCATAGAAATTGATGATCAAATAGACACGTTCACTTGAAAAGCATTACCCTATTACTGGTGCAATTGGGTAAAAGTAGGTACACAAATATTTCACAAATGGTTACTTCGAATTTACATTACGGAATAAGTGGAATGCTAATGAAATAAATTAAATGAAACTTTCAATAGGTGACCGGAATAAGGCGAAACGATTTCCATGAGCAAAAAATGAAAATTGAAATAAAATATAACTTAACAATTAAATGACACTTGAAAGAAAGAAAGAAAGAAAGATTCGTTATGCTTGCAATTTTTTTATTTGTAATTTTGGAACATACTCTTTTTAATTTCATAGTGTCAACACATAGTTTTTTACAAATTTCGATCAGGTCTACGTCTGGATATTCTCAGCCATCTTCATGAGAATGTTTCGTAGAAGGTTGGCCAGTAGCGGGTAGTTCTGTCCCAGGAGCGGCGCTCGAAGTTGCGGCACGCATACCTGTGATAACAGAGCCATACTTGAGGTATCATTTCCGGGTTAATCGATCCCTCCAACTTCGTAGACAAAATTCGGCGAAGTTATAATTATTAACCTTTTGGTTGTCTACTGCAAGGCACGTATTTCATACATGAATTTGCAATTACCACACATTGCTTTAATGTGACATTAAGAAGTGTAAAAACCTTATTTGTTTTTAATTTTTGTTATAAAACGAAAATAAAACAAAACTCCCACTACCACGCTGTGTTTGATACATATTCAAAACACGTGTCAGGCGGAAGTCCGTATAGACTGAGGAGAGACGTTGAAATTGTCGTCTGCTAGCCAGGATATCAAACAAATGTACAATACTGTTATGGTCGATTTTTTAACAGAGTTCGAGTCCTATCTATACTAATAATATAAAGCTGCAGTTTGTTTGTTTGAACGAGCTAATCTCAGAAAATACTGGACCGCTTTAAAAATTATTTTAGTGTAAGATAGTCCATTTATCGAGGAAGGCTAAAGGCTATATAATTCGCTAAGATGAATAGGAGAGGAGCTGCAATAGAAAATATAATTCCTCCACGCGGGCGGAGCCGCGAGCAATTGCTAGTATTAATAAGACCACCGAGGCTACGTCAACACTCAAATCGCATTTCTCGTTATAAGACAACCTTCGGCTGTTACTGCCAAAGACGCAATTACACACCGACTGGACAGAAATACAAGGGTCTTACACTCGTACAATCCGGCTTTACGACCAAGTAGGTAATCGAATCAAAACGAGACCGTTTTGGAGAACGATTTGCTTCTGTACCAGGATATTATGTACCTAGACAACTAAAAAAGCGGTTATAGCGTAGTGGTTTGAACGCGTCTCCTGAAAGTTAAACCCGGAAGTTTTTGCACATTTGAAACTGTTGATGCCCTAATGTCTAAGACACCAACAATTGAAACTGCAGTGGACTGTAAACTGATTTGTATTAGCGGAAGAATATTGAATTGATCGCGCGTAGTGTGCGGCCACGGTGGCTGCTGTAGATGGAGTGCCGGCGATGCTGGCGATGAGGGGCGAAGGAGCTTGCACCGACCGCTGTTGCTAAGGCCGGCGCGCCTCGTACGCCAACAAATAGTAAAATATTTCTTACAGGTGGTCGGCTGGGGTCTGGATCAATCGGAGGAGTTGTCGTCCCAGCTGAAGCAGATGCACATGCCTATTGTGTTGTATGCGAAGTGTCTTAAGAAGAACCCATTGTTCTATGCTAGTGTGCTTAGTAACCAGAAAAAATTCTGCGCTGGATGGGCTAATGGTAATGAATACTGGATGGATTTTGATACGGTCGTCAATTCTCAGCTCGATCGCTGTCTATATTTTATGGGCTTGTGTCTTTACCATTTACAATTTTACAGGAACTTCAGCATGCAACGGTGACAGTGGCGGAGGATTTTTCGTATTTGTTCCTGACACTGACAAAGTTGGCTCCTCTGACGCTGAGGGAGCCTGGTATCTTAGAGGAATTGTGTCCATGACCGCTTCGTTAAGAAATCGGGCACAGTGTGATCCTAATCAGTACGTTGTGTTCACTGATATCACCAAGTATACCAGATGGATTAGGATATATGTAGATTAACAAATTCACAATCATAATAATATTATCATCTATATTGTAGTGTTCAATTAAATTATATTGAAGAAATATTTTCACATGGGTTTTTATTTAGTTTGTCAAATTTCACTTGTTTAATTTCAGTTACTGATTTATTTGATATTTTGTTGCACATCTTTAGTTCTGATTTGAATTTGTAAATCTAACATGTCCACCGTTTAATATGGCGGATTACGCATTTTTGGAACCTCAAAATAGGTATCAATTGAAAGGTTTTAATAGTCGAATATAAGGCAAATTTACTGAATACGGTTCAGTATCCGAAACAATAAATAGTGATATAGTTTGTTCGGGCGCCGTGAATATTATTAATATTAATCGGACTCTATACGACGTCAGCTTGTCGTTAAACCGATACATAACATTGCTCTTCTGTATACTGATTATGCGCTGCCTCATAGACAAAGGAAACATCTAGAAATGTGTATTACCAGTGCAAGAATACGCTAGTGTTGACTAAATTTCAAGTAAAATTTTTATAACTTTTAGTTTACTTCAACACCCGCTCCTGTAGTCAAAATTCGACCATTACCTCTTGATTAGGACTGTCTAGGATAGAACGTAAGGTTCAGTATTGTGGTAAAATCTACAACGCCATCTATAGAACCTGTAGAACAAACTACCAGTAAGGCGACGACATAGGAACTAAGTTGGTACAGGAACTGACGCAGTGTGTTTGGACAAAATCTTTTAAGTCCATCTATTTGGCTAGATGGACGCAGATAGGCTTGTTGAACACCGTCTTGGCCTCTCCTTTGTCAGATAAGAAGGTGTTGCGCAAGGTGCCTAATTTGGGACTTTGTTTTTTCTAATAAGTATTTTAATTGTTTGTGATTGAATTGTTGAATTGATATTGAAATTGAATATTATTGCGACTGTTTGCTCAATTTATGTGTAGGTTAAAAGTTACTAGCAATCCGGCCTTGGTTAGACTCAGTAAAAAGTTGCTATTTATTTATTTCAGGTGTTCTCTAATATTTCAAAAATCCTATATAGTTCTGAGGCTTTATTCTATTTCCGTACCAAACTGTGTCACAATTTGTACAGAATTTTGACGGAGCAATCGTAACAGACAGAGTTACTTTCAAATTCATCTTTTATTATCAAGTATGAATCAGGAATAAACGTTTTTTGAACTCTGACTTTGTTGAAGTATAAGAAATAAATTAATTACGCCTTGTAGTGCCATATTTAATAATCAGACTGGTATTTCTGGATCCAAAAAAGACTGTCTAAATAATCATACATATAAAAATCTTTCTCTTACTCTCGACGTTATAATTACTTGGTGCCATCACAAATGTCTATGGATCCATCCGATATACTTGGAGATGTCAGTGAAGACAACATAATAATTAGGGTCACATAGTGAAGAGTTCTTGCGAGGGATACTCAAGGAAACAATTCCTCTGAGATACCAGGCTCCCACAGCATTAGCGGAGTCATCTTTGGGAGTATCAGGAACGAATACGACGAACCCTCCGCCACTGTCGCCATTGCAGGCCGATGTACCTGGAAAAAATATTTAATGACTAGTTATTCTCGTAAACTTTCCATCATATCTATCTATACCTAAAGGTCTTGAATGCGATGTCGTGAAGGAAATAAAAAAAATCTTAAAGACAAGACGAACATTATATGTTCCACAAGTAAGTAATACGAAATAATTAAATTGCTGTTATCACTATTCTCCCCGTGTTTCTTCCATTTTTTATCATCATACAAAAATAAAGACACGCTCAATCCAAGAATCCATAGAATTAAATGAATCTATAGAATTTCCAAATCACTTGGTGTTGAACAAAGACCAATTGAACGTTGGTCCAGTATGGCAAACAATGCGTCATTTTGTGTAAAACGTTCGCGTTGCTCGCCCCACTCGAGGTCTGGTACTGGAGATGTTTTTAAAGACTTATTCCAGTCCAATGCCAAGAGGACCTGGACATTTACAAACGTTTCAATAACATTAGTAAGTCAACGTCAAGTAAAGTAGAGGCCTCATTAAGACACTTTACGCAGACCATAGAAAAGATGCTTGAAACAGTTTTCGTGCACAATTATATGAATTGTCTATATCAGACAGGCTGCATGCAATTGTAACGTTAAAATGCAATATTGATAAGGATATTACCGTGCCCAAAACAATATCACCAGGGAGATGTTTGTCGGCGTCGCTGTACCAGACGCAAGCAGGCTGAACATAGTTATTGTACGTAGCTTCAGCCTTCAAGGTCAATAACGCTATATCATTATCCAAGAAATTAGTCGGTGCAAAGTCCCCGTGGATTCTAACTGAGAGTACCTGTGAACACAAACAGTAACTTATTCTAGACTTTGTAACAGCTGTTGAATTTGGTGAAGAGTCCGATTTATATTAAGAATTGTAAGAAAATTTAAGATTTTGAGGTAACGATACATGGAAACAAAGAGAAATCGTATAGAATGGTTATCTATTGACAAAAGGCGTAAAAATATCACGTGGAACTAGAAGAAGAATGTTAATCTCTAGTTGGTATAATGAGGTAGCTTCAACACATTGAAAATAAGACAAGTGCCACAGTGGATAAAATGGAGAAACTAAAAACTACACTGTACTGAATAAAATCATAATTCTTACCTTCCTCTCCTGGGATTCTAAATCTCCTCCTATCAGATTATATTTGCCTAAAACAACGCTCAGTATTTCTGGTAAAATTGGCTGACCTCGCACAGTGACGCAATGAGCAGCTGAAAAATATTTTACGTTTTAGATCCAGAAGGAGAAAGTGGTCCATGTTTAGCTTTGTATAAATCGTCTTTGATTCTATTTTTGAGTAGTCAAAATGGATAGTAAAGCGATATTGGAAGAAAGGAAGAAAAAAATCTGTAAGAATGTTCATAGCCTGGCGACTTTCGATGATCGCTTGGTTAAGCAACTACGGACGGGATGCTGTAAGTTTAAACAGTCATCGTGCACGGTTGTATAGACCTGATACTTCAGTCTGCTTCTGTATAACGGACGAACAAGACTAAATAGCTTGAAGCGCCTTCATCTGTAGCCCTGTCTCCAAAAGTCATTTTAACTAAAGAAAATCCATACCAGTCACTATCATTGTACTAGAAATTAGAGTTCCACCGCATATATATTGAAAGCTGTCTTTGTTCAATCTATATATCGCAGCGTGCCATGGCCAATCTCCTGCCTTAGTGGCTTGTCCGTTGACTATCAGCTCTGTGTGTTCCACTTTACGTCGACCACATCCTTTGGGAATTTTTTGGGTAGTTTGAGCGTTGAACGAGTAACCAGTAATGTATTGATCCAGATAACCCTACAATTTAACCCCAAAGTTTAACTTATCTTAGATTTAAATTATTAAATTAAAACTTAACAAGCATTGCTTATAGTATTAAAGGTGTTGTTTTAAGTACCTACCACTATAGGACTCTCGCAGTATTCTTCGGTATTGATTTTTAGGCTCGTAAAGTAGGGCGCTTTGTCAAGCGGTGGTCCTTTTACAGTAAAAGTTGCTGTTTCTGCATCTCGGTAAAATTTCATGGTAAACAGGTCACCATTCCAAACAAATATTCTAGCTGTCGACCGGGTATAGGGACTCTGAAAGAATCAAATAGTTTAGTGTTCCATATTACGTAGCTACTTGTTTTTAAATCGTGTACTCAGCAGTTATTTGTAGTATTTCTGCGGAAAGTTGAAGACGAGCACGTGCTTTTTCAAAGATTCGATTTATTTATTTGTTATTTATATTTGAATAATCTAGGAAGTTTAGCGAAACTGTAAGTTCGCCTTTCATCCTTAGGTCATCAAACGGTTAACATAATATAATTTAATTCAATATTATTGTTTGTTTCACTAGTTATATTTTTTTTTATGTTTCTAATCGCGGTAGATTTGGAAAAACAAGTTTGCTGGGAACTAAGAACTACCGATATATCTTGTTACAACTTAACTCACCAATTTTACCGTTGCTTCTTTGTCAAAATACATTTTTATCTCTGAATACTTTGGTATTGATATATTCATAAAAACTGTATATTCATTTTCGTCTTCTGGCTCCTTTCCTGGCTCAAATGAAGCCGTTATTTCATCCGTATCATTACAAGGAAAATAAGTAACTGTTGGATTGTCTGACACAAACCATGGTTGTTGTTCGGCCTCTATTTTAATGGTTAAAGCTGCCAGAATTAATATAATTAACTTATTCATTTTGCAGATTTTTTTGATATATTTGTTTATTAGTATTTGAAAGTTCAGAATTTATTTCGATTAATCTTTGTCTCAAAACGTGTCTACATAAGTAAATATGTTTTGTTAATGATCTTCCACAGACAAGGCTTGATCTGTAGGTTATCTGCAAATAATATATTTTAAAATATGCATTTGTTATGAGTATTTGATAAAAATTTAAACAATGTAAACATTTTTAATTAAGTCATTAAAACTATAGTACATATGTGTCAATACAAAATTCTAATCTGTGAACTAGAGCTTGCTTATATTGCAATTTGAAAGGTACCGAAATTCCTGCATGCGATTGAAAAAAACAGTGTTCGTCTAGTCCTTTGATTTGATAAATATCTAGAACCCACAATTATTGTAATAAATATAAAATCTGAATGAATTCTGTACCGACGCCCATCCGTAACTTGTCATAGCGACGAGCATTTTATTTAATACTCATATCGAAGAAATTATGAAAAACATTTGAGTAATCATCCTCATACATTTTAATAATTATGTTATTATGAATTAATACGAACTCATCAAAATTATCGCGGCTGCCGAGTCAAACTCGAATTTCTAATCGAGATGAACGAATGAAAGTGTGAAGTTACATTAAGTAGTCACAAGGTGATAATGTTTATCACAATACGTCTTTTCAGAATAAACACTATCTGGGTAATCTTCGGAGAATTACACTTAGTCAAAGGTTGTTTAAAAATTTAAAATTTTTTTATCATCGCAAACACTAATTCATATACATATATCATATCAATCCCATTGCATGGGTCGTGGTCAAAAAATATCGGTATTACACTGTGAAAATAGAAAGCACGACTGCAAAAAAAAATTTTTGAAGTTTTCCTACTTTTTATAAAAAATAGGATTCAGCTTTTGTCAGTCCCAGTACAACGAATCGAATGACACACCCCAAAGTGTTGAACGCATTTCATGACAATTCTTAGATAACCTGTGACCAGAGTATTTTTCGCCGAAGATTATTAGCAAAATCGTGTTCCTTCCACAGAGACGTGCTGTGATAATCGTTTTCACGTAATGTTATAGATAGTATAAAATACTAAACAAATAACAGTGCACAAATATGAAGTTAACAATATTACTTGTGGCTTTAGTCATTGGAATCAGCGGTAAAAAGGGAGGAAAATGGATTTGGACTGATAATTCATCTGTAGGGTTTAGGCCTTGTAAGGGTGCAGAAAGATATGTATCCGCAAATTTCGCGCCACAAGAACCTCCAGAAATTGAAAATGAATATTCTTTATCTATATTTCTAAACTTCACACGTTCGTCTCGGATTGAATTGGAGTTCGATTCAGCAGCCACGTTATCTTTGGTATGAATTTACTTATTATACTTGAGGATAACATCTTTTATAATATTTATGCCATTTCATTATTTTAACAGGTTAGACATTACAGCGATATCAGTCTTCAAACAGTCTAAATTCAATTTCAAAAATTCTAAGACTTATATTTCCAAAAAGTAAAATGTTTTATTCAGCAAAAACAGAATTCCATAAAGCAAAGAATTTTTGTTAAAATAGTTAAATAACTTATTGTAAAATTGAAAGTGGGGGATTTAAAAAAATATTTTTTACATACGCACTCATTTGAGACGGACGAATTCTTTGTTGTAAATAGATAAATATAAGTTGTGAGCCGCTTGACACTTCAAGGATTCCCTTACATTAGTTTCAGCAACTAAAAAAAACTATACGTATCACCATCTAAGAAGCAACAGTTATAATTGAATTGTTTTTCTTTCAGTGTCATAGGTCGGGTCATGCTGCAAGAATACATACATTCAAGGATAAGTTTTACGTAACATTTTTCCGTGACATCAGTTTCATTTGTTTCTCTCTAAGAGGACCACCACTAGGTGCTGTGCCCTACTTGACATCCCTTAAATACAATAACACGGAATATTGCGAGAATCCTAATGTGGTATGTTGTAATTTAAACCTTCATAACATCAATGCGAACGAGAATAAAATAAGCGTTTTTAATAAACAGACCTTTCATAATAACGACACAAGTAATAAATTACTTATGGCAACCTGCTCAAGGCTTGATAATCTTGGCTCGATAACTTTAAAAAATGGGTTTCCGACCACAACACTGCATATAAACTTCAGAGAACTTCGTATAAACTGTACAAATTACTTGAAGCTGAGCTGAGTAGCTCGTTGTGTATTTAAAAACGAAATGACGGATAATCTCAATTCATTCGATTATCAATTTTGTTTGATGAATGACTAACCAGTGAAATAACTTTTATATCCAGAAACCTCCACCAATACATTTAAAAATGAAATTAAAACCGTAACAGTGAAACAAAGACGTTAAAGATGCATTCCCCTTAAATATAGAAGAAGAGAACGAAGTAGTATACAAGCTCAGTTGGAATAAAGAAGGTGAAAATGAAGTTGTTTGTGCGAATTGTTTATTAAAATAATTACCTGTTATATTCTAGGGAGTCATCGATGGATATATTCTAGGATACCGCGACTTAGCAACAACACAAACCGCACTTAGAGACTCAGATGGATGTGGAAGACGTAAAGTGAAATATACAGAGTTAATTTTCAACGGACTAGCGTCCAAGGCAGGCGATTGGCCCTGGCACGCTGCTATTTATGAAACTGACAAATCCACCTCGAAATACATTTGCGGAGGAACTTTGATTACTAAATTAACCGTAGTGACCGGTAAAGTTTTATTTGGTAACATGTCTTAAAACTTTTAGGACAATTTGTATAAGTTCTTCAAAAGTGTCAATTGAAGTCACAATAATCATGGTAATTAACAGCAAAGATTTTCTCTGAAGCCATATAATTTTCAGAACTTTAAAAAGTACTCTTTTTACTTATACGTCTTCTACCCCAGCGACTGCTGGTGGCTGGCACTTTGAAACAGTCCAGCACCCTGCACGTATAACATAACATGCTTTCAGGGTGTTGATACGACCTTCCCGGCTCTGAAGCGCATCAATGGTTTTAGCATTATTATTAAGTTTTTACGAAAACGGTACTGGCCTGTTTTATGCAGGGTTTGCGACAGTCCCAACAGGATTCTCAAGCAGCTGTCTGAGAAATATGATTGTCCATGTTATGTTATGCAGTTTAAACTTTTTTTTTTCTAGCTGCACATTGTGTTACTATAAATGGACAACCGATCACGCCGAAAACACTGAAAGTCGTTTTAGGAAAATATAATTTAGTTAGCGGAGATGCACAATCCCAAGAAAAAGAGGTGAGAAGTATCAGATTGTATCAATTAATGGACTACAGCATTATGTTGTTGTGACTGTAAGGTTTTAGGGGCAATTGAGGTCTCGAGTACATCAGGGGACCTGAACAGACGAATTTTTATCTATGTTTGCTTCGGTTGCACCAATAACTTGGTCAATGTACTTGGTCAAATCGGAAACTCTTGAATTTCTTGATCCATTTTCTTCTGCCTATGGTTTAGATAAATAAAAATCTCTATCATAATTTTACAACCAGTTTAATTTTCATGGTTATATTTTTTTTTGCTCAATCAACATTTTCCTAACACACTATGGAAATCTTTCTAACTTTGCTTCACAGGTACATTTCATTGTAGTCCACGAGAAGTATACGCCAACGAATTATTTCGAGAATGATATAGCGTTGATGAGGTTGTTACAAGAAGCTACTTTCACTGACTATGTGCAGCCCGCTTGCATCTGGTCCGAAAAAACATCCCAGAGTGTTCCCAGTGGCGATGTTTTTGGCACGGTATCTGTTATAAATTCTTTAACATTCTAATATGTAAAGGTTTCAACTTGGAATTCTTTTTAGGTATATTGCAGGTGCGACCAAGTTAGAGATTTAGCAGGGTTAAATTACCCGTAGGGATTTTTTGTTTTATACTCGTTTGTGCCAAAAGAAGAGAACCGTTTTGAGGCGAATGTATGTCTATTTGTTTGACACAGTCTACAACTTAAACGGCTTGTCGGATTTCAATATATAGGTGTCATTGACTTTTTCTTTATTGCGGAAGTGACTTATGTATAGTCCGGTCAAATTAGGCCTAAATATAAGGGTGAAGCTACTAAAATTCCCATCCAGCTGAAAATGGATGAAATGGTTCAAAACATATTTTATATATTTTATGTCAGTTAATATTACAGATAGAAATATATTTTTACTTATATTACAGCTACAAAAATGTATATACGTGGCGTGCTTACGCATATTATGACGCTTGCAACTTTTTACCTCGTTATAT
>DWOX01000068.1:0-14191 GCA_018251315.1 Nastra julia | reverse complement strand
ATATGACAGACAGACAGAAGGACAGTTACTTTCGCATTTATATTATTAGTAGGGATTAAATAAATCGCGCACTACTATGGGTTTGGAGTATACCAAATTGCTGTATATGTAGAAATGTCACAGAAACGTCAGACGGAAGACCCCATTGTAAGAGTTTATATCGACACAAACAACCTATAGTCTAGTTTGACATAATGAGCTATGGTCGAATTTTAACCACAGCTCCAGTATAAGTCTATATGGTATCTTTTACAGCGATGATAGAAGGCAAAATGGACGAGGTTCTAGGCAAGTTCTGCGTACCTCTAGAAGGAAGGTTCTCCTGCATCAGACGTCAAGAGTGTAACCTGGGGAACTGGGTGTGCGACGTGCTGCTAGCTGCTACTGGCGCTGACCTGGTCATCCTCAACTCTGGCACCTTCCGGTCGGATCAGGTCAGTCATGAGAGATGTGACCAATTTGGTTTTTTGGTACTTTAAGGGCTGCCACGGGTGCTAACCTGGTTAGCCTTAACTTTAGCACTTTCCGGTTACATCAGGTCAGTCATGTAGTATGTGACCAATTTGGATTTGTTCCTATATATATTATAAAGTTGTAGTTTCATATATCCTGTTCATGTTATTAATGTAAGTTTGTGAAGAATGTTGTATGGATTGAGATGAAACTTTGCTCTCAGATAAAAATCTCAGAAAAAAATAGAACATCCAATGCTACTAATAAGTTACAAAATAATCTGTCATATTTAGCACCAAAAAACCTTCAGCACTGATAAATGACCCCTATGTATCTTAAATTAAGGAAACTCCAAAGAAGACCTCCATTCTAAAATGACCCCTATCGTTCTTACATTAAGGTCGACCCAGCCATTATTACCAAAGAAAACCTCCAGCATTCTAAATTGACCCCTATCGTTCTTACATTAAGGTTCACCCAGCGGGCGAGTTCACTCTCCGAAACCTGTCGACCATCATCCCGATGAGAGACCCATAATATTGGTGTTAATAACGGAAAATTTTCATAAGACACTTGCAAAGGAGTGTAACCATGTAAAGCGACTTAGAACAATAAGTCATTGTCAATAAATTGGTGAAAAATTAAATTGTTTTTGCAACTTTGTTATTCATTTGCATTGCTGTTATTATGAGTCTTATGAATCCTCAATTTCAAGTTACTCAATGGAAATATCGAATAGGGTTTTTATTGTCCGGGGTCACCAAAGTTTATAACGTTGTGGAAACCATAGTGTCAGAGTGCTATTTTAATTCCTCCAAAAGATTCAGAAGATTCTCTTGTATCACCTGAAAATTTATGATGATATGGGTATATTTTTTTCATCATAATCATAAATAACTCCTCAGGTCAAGACATGTTTCATTCGAATTAAATTATAACAATTTATTTGAAAATGTATTTGTGGAATGTATTACGGAAGTTCCACGACCTTAGCAGTGATTATACAAGATGGCCGAAGCGAACACAAATAATAAAATTCATGTTAAATATAAACAAGTATTTGGGCAAGATTGGAAGGGCCTTGTACACTGGTGTTCCGTGGGATAGCAATCTAAACAATCTTAATGCCGACGATTTTTTTCAAAATATCTTTATATTTCACTTCTTAATATTAGTACTGCAAGTAGTGGTGTATCCGTGTGGGAAGAGTAATATAAAAGACGCTTTGTTTGGAATTCTATTTGTATCATGTGCATTGGCACAGGAAGAGACACATGGAATAGAGATTATGCTTATGACGTGGAGAAACTTACAAGAACAGAAGAAGAATCATTATAAGACATTGAAACCACCATATGTTAATAACTTAAAGTATTTGAATAATATTACCGTAATTTATATACGTAATACTTTAAAAATGTAAGTACAACAATTTCTTCCGCCAATTGTTCACTTGATGGAAACTAAATTATGAATGGGTAATTCGTAACGGTTATAAAATTATGATTTACTAAGTATGAATTGAAGTTAACAAATCTATCGAGATTGTATTACCGCAGGATTGAAATATGATCAAATTCTGACATAAAGCAATAAAACAACAACGTGAGTACCCAATTTGACTCATTCCGACGTAAACAACCTTAAAAATATAATAACAACAAAATGTGCAGTCATAATGCGAAGTGTACACGGAAACATTCCAACTGGTTCCTGTTTTGATGGAAAATGTAAGGACGTTCTTTGATCTCATGACCGAAGTATCCGTTAGAAGCTCCTCCAATATTTTAGAAGTCGAAGGATAAATGAGACAAAATACTTTACTCCAAGTGATTGTTTCTGTCTGACCGGATGTCTATTAGTCAAGAGTGCGTAAAACAGGCGTCTAAACATCGAGTGCCTGATGGCTATATGTTGTAAAATTCATAATACATTATGTAGGTATCGATACTACAATTATTTTTTAATCTAGCACCGCGTCATAAAATTGCTTTTAATTTAAGACGAAGATGATAATTATGGAAAGGAACTCTTTCGACCGCTAAAAAAATGATACAACAATTTTGGTAACAAAAGAATGGGTTGAAGAACTTTTCATTAATTTGAGACGTAGATTTTCGGATGGTAAGGAAAATTCTTCATGAACTAGGTACAAGCGCCGCATTTGAAATTAGAACGTTGACGCCAATGACAATCCCCACGTCGTGATGGCGAGTCACGAGCGCGTGCTCATTTAGCACCTGCTCAGAAGCTGGTGTTTACTGTGTGATAACAAAACATCTCAAATTGTTAGCTAACCTTGGACCGTAATTGTCTGAAACGCGTGCGGTCAGAGTTCACACCTACGACATTACTGAAGGGTAATGAGACAGATAAGAAATTAATTAACACCGGCACAAGCCTCATCCTCATTTGAAATTTGTTGATCTGTACCAGAATAATAGATTGTATTCTGCATATTTTCAGTGAAATATGAAAGATGAAGGGTGACACTATTGATTTATTTATTGATTTCTGCCATAACTATAACATCTTCATTATTCGTCTAACCTTGTAAGACCTCACGCGCTGTCATCCCGTCTCCTACACTCACGCACTTCTATTTCGTTCACACGTAAACAACCGTGAAACCATGAGTGTTATCAAGCTGTAGCGGCCTTGTTGAAAATGTAATATCTCGTGTTGAGTTAAACATATTATCTATGTATTGAGGCTATTGAAAAACTCTTAAAAATAAGGGAATTTGTTTCTCTTCGTTTGAAAATGAAATACATACGAATAATTACAATTTCGTATGCCTACGTTGACAAACAGTACCTGTTAATTGAGGTATGCAATATTGGCAAACAAGATATTGCAAAACTCAGTAACTTCTTCAAAAAGGACGACATTGCTTTTTGCATGACTTAATAAGGAGCTCCTTCATATCCGTTACTTAACGCAGATCTGTTTCAAACTAAATAAGGTAACGTTTACTATTAAATAATTAAATAAATATAGGCCGGTGACTGGCCTACGTGCCACGTGTCACTAAGCCCCGGGTGTGTATCATATACATCCTCAAACGACCCATTGTGTGTGTCACTTGACGTCAATATTTGCACACCACGTAAACTTTAAAGATATTCTGGACCTTTGCTCTGCATTATGTCAATTTATGTATAATGAGAAGTGGGGATGAAGTCTTGTCTTTGACGATTAAGCGCCCTAACTTTCTATCAAAATACTATTAAAATGGAAGCGAGCTTCAACGAATGGAATTCTTTATATTTAAATACATGCGACAGTATTCCAAGCTAAGCCAAGGAGAAGTACGTCACGAACACATTTATAAATTACTCCATTTACTTCACACAAGTGAACTTTTTGTCTTGATAACTAATCTCTTTGTAATAAATTATATCATCTTTCTAGAACCTCTTTGAATGGGGTTTCACAAACGGAAACTTCATTATAGTAATTTAACTTATTGCACAATTAATTTTCATTATTTCTATTGGTTTACGACTCAGTAAACAGCCAGTACATATTTACCGTTCTCCATTTCAACGAGTGCAGTGTACAGAAGGAACTGATCTAAGAGTGCAAGAGAATGTAGAATATTGGCATTATTCCAATGCAAAACTAAACAACATTGACGAAGTTCGTTGACATATCGGCGACGATAAGATAAAAATCGAAGTTGTTTTATGAACTGATACCAATAATGGGAGATATAAACTGGTTCTTGCGAAAAAACCGAACTGCTTAACAGAAATCAAACGCCTTTGCAAATAATCCGATTATATTTTTGAATGGCAGTAGTATGGAAAGAACAATGAGACGAATATTAACTATGTTTTTAATTAGTTATTTCGCAGTAATGTGCCTTATGATGTCGTAAAGAGGTTTTGTATCATCTGATTTGTTTCTTAATAGCGTGAATTATTTAGTTATATCGTAAAACTACAGTGAACCAAATTACTAATGACTTTTTCCTATGGACTAGTAAAAATAATCTATTGATTGTTAACTGAAAGTCAGAAGAAGAAGCTTAAGCAAAATAAAAAAGCACGGATTTAATAAGTAAGACATGGAATATTATAGTTGCCCCCCAATTGGCTCCTTCTGATTCAAATTCAAATAGATTCGTTCACTTTAAAAATTGTAGACCGACTAATAAACCGTACTGACCACGACATGCCAACACGTCTTGCTCTTATAGCAACACATTGTCTCCAAGACAAGTCCATTAATTTGATTGACGCAGAACATAAATGACTGAGCTTGGGACAAATTACTCTCACGACAAAAGAATCGCATGAAAAATACAGTAATTAAAATCACTTACTCCCACCAGATGGCGGCGGATTGTTCTATTTCCTATAAAAAGAGTAATTAAGGATTCTCGGTAAAGATTAAAAGATAATTCAGTAGCTTCCTGTAAGTACTAATATGCAATAATTATCAAAAACTCTTCGAGAATATCACTTCTTATTACTTTCTTAACGTTCATTTCAATCGAAGGTGATATATGGTTAATATCTAAAACCTATGCCTAATTTTGGTTTGTCACATTACATTTTCCCTGGCATTAACCTAATGCTAGAGTTATTATTTCCTTTAGTGATGTCTGTAATCATTTGATAAAAATAATCTTTCCGAGCGTTTATAACTTATAACAAGTTGTAAATCCTGTATTAACATGATCCATACACCTCACCAGTAGCCATGCTGAACATTATCTTTCTCAGGAAGCGCAATCTATTTCTGGTTTGTGCTGGCATTCCAAATACAGGGCGACCGATTAACAAACTAGAACGACGTTAATTCGGCCGGTTTCCAAATTCATATCTAATTTAACACGCGTTCTATATTTTTTATTTTTACATAAAATCGTTTTTACGTAACTCCTTATTCAATACCACAAACAGGAAATATAAATGACGTAAACAACTTAGTATTTTTTTAGGATGTAATGATAATGGTAACAAAAAGTATCAACATGCTACCGTATTATTGGGTATTGAAATGCAATGGGTTACAATAAACAACGTGTAAAGTTACAGACAGATGGTGGCGAACCAGAAACCTAATTCTCCTAAACTTCTTCTAAACTACGTACTCTGTTCTCAAATAAAGAAACCTCACATGATAAACTGTGAGTCCATTTAATCACGCGGCAGGATCTGTCAACTCTATCAGTCCAATTTAAATAATCAACAAGAGTAATGTCTAGAGAGATGCATCTAATAGATAGCGCAGGAAGTAATGAACACCAGTTGGACGATATCTGTCACGTCTAAAGATATACATACTTTACTCAGTTCAATTAACGGTGTATTTTAGAATCGAGAACTCTTAAAGGTTTATACATAAACCAAACAAAGGTGATAAGCGAAAAATAGTTCAGCTCCAATTAGACACTTATCAGAGATTTGGAATATTATTTCTTAATTTGGAATACTAATTCTTAAGTAACTGACTGGCGTAAGAAACATTCGAAACAGATTCCATACGTTTAGTAGATCAGCATAAGTTTAACGAAGCATTGCAACTACGAGTATGTGCGTCAACACAATTTTTTCTATGTGGCCTACCAATCATTTAATTATTTCCGTATCAATTATTTAGAGAGGCAAAAGATTAATCGAAAAAAATATACGATAACAAAATATGTTTAATATGTTAACATAATGAACTTTTATTTGCTGACAAATGCATCAACAAATGTACGCGTTTAGAAATCTGGAAAAACTAGAGCTGTTAACTAGAAATCAATAGCGACAATTTTATCTGAAAATCTTAATTTATGCTATCATGCATATCACAATTTCTAAGGAAAGATTCAGAAATTCTGCGACCTAACGCAGAGTTTGAAGCGTTTTGCATTTGTCGTTTGAACATAGCAACAGATACCCTTAGCCTAGCGACTAGACAACTGTTAGGTATGAGGAAGTCTAAAAATGTAGTTGATTCATTGCGACGCTATCGTCCTTGACTTACACCTTGTGATTGAACTTGTGATGCCGAATTGAAACAAACATCACTCCTATCAACTTAATCAGCGTTTCCTCCTAGCAACCGGAATCCATTCAGATATTCTTTATCTATTCTGTGATTCAGATCATTTGCTTTAAACTGTTGCTATTGTGAGTTATGTAAATATGATAAGGGATCGTGAAAATGTTTGTGTTTCAAGTTTTGTGACTTGGAAACAAGATTATTTTGATTGATGAAGTTATAGCAAGGAAAGTTTACAAATCGGAGGTTCCGTTTGCGTATATATAGAATGACACTTAACACAATGATACTATTAAAATTGGTATACTTAAACATGAATTAGCTGTTGCACACATACTTTCAAAAGCTCAATTTTAATACAGATATCGCATAAATCTTTGTTAGTGGAAAATCATCGAGGTGACTCACACGCTAAGACTTGGAAGATCTGAATTCGGAGGATTAAGACAAGTTAATGTAAGCAATACTGATTGTTAGTAAACAATGTCTGGATGTGGATGCAAATTCATTACTCCAATAAAAGACCTAATTACTTCTTAACTCCAGATAAACGCAAGTTGCACGAATAATCTTCTACACTGACATAAATTGAATTTTATAAATAAACAGTTCCAGTTCCTATTTAGGTTAATTTTTTGCACATGAAAGGGATTTCTTGATCTAGAATCACGAGTTAATGGTGTTTGTGATGTTTCCGTGTGATTTATTGTGTGAAGAGATTTTTTGTTTATAAATAAATACACATGCTACTCAAACATAACCTAGATATTTGTGATTTTTTTCACTATGAGGGTAAAATGGTATACGGTATATGATACATTTCTTAGATGCAAAGGAGAAAATTACCCAGGCGATTTGATAACCAGCGACCTCTTCATACTGCGTAGAACAGCCATTATAGTCAAACTATATGAATCAAAAGTCCTCTCACTGGATTGCGTAATAGAATAAAATTACTCAAGACACATCAACAATCTCGCACTGTAATATATTTTGGAGATTTTCCCCAGTATCATCAAGAAGTAACGACGCATGGCTAACCACATAGTAATGGTTAATGCTAACATCGATCACACCGCACGTTACAACCAAATTGTCGCTCTTGGATATAATTCGACTTCGATCACGTTGACACTCCACGTGTTACAGACGTGGGAATCGTCGGTTAATAAGAAATGATTACGACATAAAATAATTGTCCTAGGAATCGTTTAAAAGTAAAATGACAGTCGCCGTTCACCGTTATTACGTTAATCCGAGACAAAAAAACAACACCAGATCTTGCTGTCATGCAGATTCTGCACTTTATAATATGATCCTTAATATTGTAAGAGATCACAGTACAAAAATTAATTGCATTTTGATACGACAAAAAGTAAAGGTACAAGAATAGAAAAATAACGAATTTGATAATTCCGAAAGCAATCTATTGTTAATCAAAGATAAATATGGCTAAGAAAGTATGATAATACAAAGAACAAACTAATCGTTAATCTTTCAGGGTAATAAATCATAAAAACCGGATATAAATAAAATATAGTAAACGTAAGATTTTCTTGATTACGCCCATATGATATATGGTCAATCATCATTATTTAAACTCTCGAGTCATTACCATAAAGTAACACATCCGTCTCCGAGCGGATATCAGATGAATAAGCTCGGTCATTGAGATTTTACTCACATTTCCTCTTGGAAGGAAATTAAGAAGTGTGATTGTAATGTTTAAAACACATCTGGCTATATAAAGACTTGGGACGCGTGCGGTGGCTCTCTTGCATATTCGATGAGATTATCGCTTGCGTAATTGCTAAATGGTATTTTGCCTTATTAATAGTGGTTTATGGTAGTTTCATTTGAACTTTTTCTCTTTTACACTATGTTCGTTTAGAGATCAAATCAAGCTCCCCAAATTAGAATAATGAAAGAGTTCAAATATCAAGAATAATACTGCAGTGAAGGTTAACATCGTGAGGACATCTGAACACCCGAGCATAACTACGTTGTTTTCGTTTTGCTTTTATATTTCACACAAAAGGGTTCCATAAGAACAATAGAACAAAAGGAGTTCAGTAATAAATAGGGCCTCGTAAAGAAAGAAAAGTTAAAAGAACCGATGTCTATTCATTCTATTGATATCCGCTGTTCAAAGACTGAATTTAAAAAGAACAGAATTGGACCATTTAGTAAAAGCACCATGGTAGGAATCGAATTACTTGGACACCTGACACGCTTAGTTATTTCAAGATACAATAAGGTAAATTATGAATATTTTATAGAAAGTTGACGAACACGTATGCAATCTACATATCAATTTTAACAAGTAAGCAAGCACTAAATTGAATACAATGAAATATTTAACTACTTGTAAAAATAACTATCGAACCTTGAATAAAAAGACATAGCTAGCAACAAAAATATAAGTCACACGTGTAATATAAAACAACCTATAACATTTAATGAAAGTCAATACATGTATTTATAACTTAAATCAACATTGTCAATAACAGAGGGTATTAGCGCAGGAAACTGGACAGTGGATGTCGTAATATACACAACCAATATTACGAGACTGATTCAATATAAGCAGACGTCAACAAAACGTAGTAAGCTATGTTTGTAAATGTAAATGTTGGTAATACGATTAGGATGTATTTTCAAGTACTAGCCCTTGAAAATCTCTCAAGTCAACAGTTCGTAAGATTATCAAAGATCTTCAATAAGGACAAGGCTTCTAACAGCGATCCGGATTAACAGAATGATGAAGTATGAATTGCAGTTTCTTTTGTTTTTATGATACCTAATCACCGTTGGATTTCATTCAAGGTTCTATTTGTTGGTATGTCAACATTCATTTAAAAATATTAAAATTGTTAACATGGCATCATTACTTTTAAAATTGAATGTATTTTTCTTGGATTTAGAACGTTTGTAAAAATAATAAATAGTGTCTAGAGTAGTGAAAAATGTGTGCAATATAAAATAAAACACCTATGTTAACGAGGCCTTTTAATTCTCCTAAACAAAATACAGCCCACAGCCCTACAACATTGGTCCTACGATCCGAGACAAAAAGGCGGCCATTTTGTGTTTGTGAAAATTCAACATTTATTTGTTCTTATGTTCTAATATTATATGGCAAACTCTGAATTTAAAGCATTAATTTATTTATTTCAATGTTTTATTCAGAAAACATTGACAGAGGCATTGGTAACGTAACAAGGGATTCTCGCATATGCCAATATGAGAATATTGTGCTTCTTAACTTGTATTTAACGTCAGCACGGCAGCATAACACTAGACTCTAGAAACTTCTGTCTCTGAGATTAAAAAGATTACACGATCATCATTAGTTTGACCTCTAGTAACCTCGAATGCAGCACTGCTACAAACGACTAAGTCTATGAAAGTATAGTACCAAGTTGTTCCCGACTTGCACAAAAAGCGGCAAGTTCCCAGTGCCCAGCAGTGATAGCGTGGGGTGCGCAGGTGCCGTGACGGGCAGGTGTCACGCCACCTGACCTCGCCTGTAACGGTCTTGCTGTTCTCCACCGTATTGTTCCGACTTCGACATTAATGTCTTAAAAAAGCTTATTTTATGAATCTTCCTTCTTAATATTCTAAGTCGTACGTCACATACGTCACTTATCACGTACCATTTACTATCTATCATAGGTTTCAAATATTGGTTCATTTGAAAATCGATAATCATAAAAATGAACCAACATAAAGCTTACTGCATTCAGAACAAGAGCAACTAGTGTTTCTGTGCTGTAATATCGATCATCTGCTCGTCATGCTCTTTCGTCACGCTTACAGCTATTACTTCCCTGTTCACTGTATTTACATAATCCCTTTGTGTACGTTGTTTACTAGTTATTCAGGCGCCTCTAGAAGATTCTTCCAGTCTCTCAACTCCATGTTCACGTGGCCTTAGTAACAATCATCACGTCCGTATTCGCTTCCTCGTTTATATCTATTCAGCAGTTGCTTCGTGTTTGTTGCTTGTCATTTTAAGTCTAGAAGATTATTTTATTAACCATACGTTTTGCTCTTTGTCTTTGTGCCTGGTTGTGAGGGCTTTGCAGGAGGATTGCAAGCAAGGTAATAAATATTTTGAAATCAAGACCGATGAATATTGTTTAAAACTGTAACGATAGACAGTTTTATAATGAAAATGTGGAACCCGAAAAGTTATCGTTCTTGTTTTATACCATTAAGTAAGAACACTACAAAAACAACTCTTGACAAAATGTATTTTAATGTTCCCCAAGGGTCGAAAAAAATAGTTTCAAGCTACTGCTTGGGTATTATCACGATGATCGTGGTATCAGAGCCTACCTAATTGCGACAAACAGGAAGATATAACCTGGAAGGTATCTTCCAGTAGATTTCCTCGGAAAAGTGACATAAGCGATGATGACTATGTTAAATACAAAACAGATGCGTATCAAATGTCTTGCTACAGAAGTTAATTAACCTAATTATGCTAAGGACATACAATTGAACAACATGACTGATGTTCCATCATTAGTCAGACGACACGATATCATCGTTAGCCATTCAATTATGAACCGTATGTCTAGGGACAATACCGTTGATATTCCTTGAGGAGACGAACAGGAAAGCTTGAGACCTCTGAAACGTGGAGCTGGCAGCGGCAATGGACCACGTGTCAAGGCAGATTCCATTATTAGCTCACAGGAGGCTTAAAATTGTTTAGAATTATGTCAAAAAAAATAGCTAATATTTATTAATAACATAATAAACATCGTTAAGTAATAATAAATAGGGAAGCAGAGAAGAAACAATAATGGAATAATAATTTCTTACATGCAAATTTAGTGATCGGTACAGAATCCAAAATTGTAGACAACTGTAGTACTACCAATAAGTACCTGAACAGCGCCAGTAATGTAACTGCTTCTAAAGGTAGCTAATTAACCAATTACCCCAACACAATTAGGATTACTTGCAAAATCAATTGGGACTAACATAGCAAACAGCATGTAGCGTTGCATTGGCAAACAGAGAAGATAATGTCAGTACTTCCAAGAACAAACAATGACCAAGCAAGAACGCCGGTGACGTCATCGCAGCATCAAGTGTGTTGTGACGTCGTTACTGTTTTAATGTAATAACAGCTACAATGCCTAACTTAATGACGATAGATCATTGATGATGTAGGAGATCCTCCAAGAATAACAAAAATATTAAAAATTCAAAATTGTTAATTATATACCTGCGTGAGTAATTTCAGTAAAATCTTATTCAAGCCGATTGCTAGTTTTATCTATAACTCAGATCGTCTGTAGATTATACTGGGTAAACTTATTTCTTCGTTGAACCAACCTAAGTTACATAATAAATAGGTATACATAGAATACAATAGTCTGGGCTCAAAGGCAGCCAGAGCTTGTACAAAACGATATTACACTGCAAGCTTGTTTATCTAAAACGTATTATGTGTACCTGTTATCAACGATCCTCCTTCTTTAACAATAGCTCTTATTAATACTTTCTTGTGCCATTCCAGTTCCGAACAAAAGTAATTTAAGTAGTTCGCAGCAAAGATTCGTTTCTATGAGAGCACAAAAATGCAATAAACATGTTGGTCAACTTTTGGCGGATTACCTTTAGAATGTTAAGTAAATAATTGTAAACGATACTTTATACTTGAGTTTAACGTGTATTTTTATTTCACTAATAACAATAAAATCAAATAATGTCGACAATACTTTTGTTTTTAAATCATCAATCGCCGTATTAATAAACATTGATTAACTTTAATCGATGTATTTTATCTGATTTATTAAGATACCGTATTAATAAACAAAGCGTAAGCAAACAGTAAACCGTAATTTCCTCTTTTAATAATGTTATGTTACGTTAATATTAATCCAAGTATTAGCTATTGATCGTAAATTAATATCGAGTTTTTTTTAATTAACAAAGCTGTAAGCGAGTAGACAACAGTGAAAAGGTAAATATTCTTGTGAAAAATAGTAACGCCTTTATGGTGACGTCTGAAAAGCCCGAACAACTCGCATTTTTGACTGCGGTTGAATAGAGAAGGAAAATACTCTCGGACTCAAAGATCCAACTGACTTGGACAAAATCGATTTCTGCACAGTTATACTATCGATACGATGTAGTTACTAATTCTTGGTATCAGGTATTAGGTAGAAATACAGGCAGACAAGTAAAGCGTATATACAGCAAGTAGTCGTTAAGTTACGCAAGCCATTAGGAGAACGCTAATGGAACGACATCTGAAACGAGTCGGTCCATCTTGTATATAGCGTGTAGGGATTGTCAATATAGAGAATAGGTTTTGTCCATTTTATCGTACTACGGAATGATCGAAACTTATTAGTCAAGTTGATTGAAACTGATAAAAAACTGCCCGATAAAAGTATTTTAACCAAGGACTAAACAAATGTAAAGTAGTTAATATTTAACTACAAATAGGTACAAAAATAAGAACGCTACATAAAAAAAACCCGCTAACATGCGTGTAAAAGTTAGAAGTAATATTACAAGACAGATAATGTAAGCGAGGAAGTCAAATCGGAAACAATGTGTTTACAAGTTAGTTTGCGTAATGATACATTATGGAAACGGTAAAGTTTGCTTAGTTCCTCCTTGGACGCCCATTGCGAAATGTACAGTCACGAGCAAAAATATGTAACCCTCCTCAATTCCTTACTCCTTTCGATTGAGCTGAAATTTTGGCACACATATATTAATGGGATGACACTACATTAATATTATGAAATTAAGCTGATCTGATGATAGAGACCGTAGGTGGCCATAGGAACTCCTTAAGAAAACTACACAACCCCATCAAAATTGGACTCGTTGTAACTAGGACATTATGCCTAGATGATATTCAGAGCTGATTGATACAGTGTTTTCAGAAGGTCGTTACTCCTTGTGATTATATCAACAAGACCTGAATATCACCTAGACATAATTTCCTAGTCAAAACGAGACAAACGAATCCAATTTCGATTTACTTTTCTTAAGGAGTTCCAATGGTTACTTTCGGTCTCCATCATCAGATCAACTTAATTAAATCGTAATATTATATTGCATATGCATGCAAAATTTCAGCTCAATTGGGCACCAGGAAGTTGGTTTTCAGGGGGGTCAAATATTTATGCTCGTGACTGTACATGCATTTAGGCATCTAAACTACATCCTAAACGTAACTCATAGAACTAGAAACTATTCGTTAAATATGACTTTGATTCCGGAAATTAATATATGCATCAACCATGCATGAACAAGCTGGGAGGTACAGATCCCAGTAACTTTTATTACTGTAGGTTTTTAATACAGTGAGTAAGACTTCATTTTGTTTTATAAATATCATTAAAAAAATACTTCAACATAATTGAGATACAATTTGATAAAACTTAAAAAGTTAATTTAGTTCGGGAGTTAACCCCAAAAACAATCCCATTGAAAAAGCTTTAACAATGAGTGTGCAGTCTATTCACAAACAAATTTCAACGTTTAAAAAGCGTAATGGGCTATTCAATGCATAATAGCCGCTCTTCAGTGATAATTTCTCATTAAAATACTTGCAGTTCAGGCTAATGGAGGCAATCATCGTCCTAGCCACCTCGGCATAATAAAGTGATAAACTCTTTTTGATTGGGGCTATTTGTGTCCCATTTTGGAACAACAAAAATTCATCTCATTAAATGTTTCTCATAAAATAGTAAGG
>DWOX01000067.1:0-14218 GCA_018251315.1 Nastra julia | reverse complement strand
CGCAATTGTTTACCGATTGTTGTGTTCATCACTATTACGTTATATGTGGTATCATTATTTTTTAAAAATGACAGTAGCTAACGTCAAATGTGGAATCGAATTAAAAGTTCGAGTATAAGAAACTATTTTGTCAAATAGCCTTGTACTTGTTACAAACTCTCTTCTGGCTTGTAGTTTAGGCTGTTTTGTCATATAAAGAAACATAAGAAAATAACGTTTCGATGCGAACGTACGAGTACTTCTTTGTATATTTTCTAATCCGCGAGTAATAATGTTCGTGGCTTGGTTTTAGATAGATTATAATGTTCATAATGTTTATAGGATTTATGCTATGTGCTACACCACCCGTATTAATATTTACTAATATTGAACGTGTTATGTTACCCACAAACGATTGGAACTCCCTGACAAACTTACATATTGTACATAAGGTTACTTTAATGAAAATTGTACACACAGTCGTGTTTTTCAAACATATCGTTTGAGTTTCCGCTTGTTCGTGTTGGAGTTGTTTGTTACACTTGTCCTGTTGTTTGTCTGCAGCGCCTCGTGGAGGCGATGGCGCCGCGCTCGGCTCGCTCCTTCCGCCAGGAGTTCAACATGCAGGACCTGGCCACCACCGAGCACACCTACACCTCGCACTTCACCTCCGAGAAGTGAGTCTATTGTAATATGGAAGGAGTGCTATCTGAAAGCAATATAATAGACTTGATTTTTGTATAAGAAGTAACTAGTGCATGTAAGACTCTTGTTAGGTCATGTGTCTCGATGTTAAATAGAAATAGAGTTAATTTCCAAGATATTTTTAGAGGTATTTTATTCATAAAACGACACATCGAAAATATTCAATTACAAATACATATTTTTATGATATGAAATTAGTTGTTCCACCAACAACAAATCGATGACTATTATTTGATGGTATTTAATATAAATATTTTTTCACACAGATATGTCAGGACCTCACATACTAAAGAACTCGATAGCCATTCACCAATTAAATCCATGGCTAATGGTAAACTAAACTCGCCCAACTACGCAACGAAAACAGTTATAGGTGACGATGACAGACCCGACGTGAGAAATCTTAAACGGGTTCACAAAATGTACGAAGGTCCCAATATAATTGAATCTAGAGGAATAGTGCACCCCGAAACACGAGAAATCTTGACCGTCGGTCAGGCGATCAGTATGAGAATATTGGACGTTCGCACTGGGAGATTGCTATCTTCACCGGAAACGAGACAAACTATGACAATAGAGCAAGCGGCGAAGGAAGGCCTTATTGACCCGAAGCTCGCCGCCAGACTGACAGGCCCGTGTGGCATGACCGAAGATGGAAATGAAGTGACATTACTGGAAGCTATCCAGAGGGAGCTGTACGACGCTGAACAAGGACTCACAGACCCAGCGGAGAAGAGAATCAAGGTGACTGTCGAGGGTGAAAATAAAAGCACACAAGGAATGAGTATTTCGGATGCGTTAAACTGCGGCCAAGTTGATTTACAAAGAGGTCTCTACCGTCTCCCAAATGGCACCTACATAACTATAGCTGAAGCTTACCAACGAGGCTATCTGATCTATAATGAGATAATCAAAATAAAATCTAGCGCTTTGTCTTTGTCTGACGCGATTAGCCAAGATTTAGTCGACAACAGCGGTTGGATCTTGGACAGAAATTCAGGTGATAGGTTCCAATTAGACGTTGCTATAAAAAACGAACTTATAAATCCAAATGTGAGAGAAATCGTAGACGCTAAAAACGATATTAAAATAACGCTTACAGAAGCGATTGAAAAGAATATAATAAACACAAAACATTCCAAATACGTGCACAGTGTAACAAAAGAAAAGATGACTTTCAAAGAAGCAGCAAGCAAACGGTACATTTGTAAACCTATGACATTAAAAGACGTATGTGACAATAATTTAATGACTAATGACGGTAAAATCTTATCTCCCACTAGTCGGACACCTTTGAATATTTTAGAAGCTATTTCTGCCGGAGTTTTAGATAGCGACAATGTTAAATGTGTAACTGATACCACAACGGGCCAGCTTCTTACGTTATCTGAAGCTTTAGGTGCTAGGATCATTCATACCGATAATAAGTTCCGCGATAATGTAACAGGTGAAATATGTACTATTCCAGAAGCAGTAGATCGCGGCCTTATCACATCGGTTTCGCAGCGGTCAATTTTTGATATCGATGGTTTTAGGGACCCTAAAACAGGAGAATTTGTTTCTTTTAATTCTACATTAAGCAAAGGTAATATAAAGTATGTCAATGGAGAAACCTTTCTTAAATCTGAAAGTGGTGATTTTGTATATTTAGAAGACTGTACGAAAGTTTCAATTGTTCGGCCAGAGGTATTAGAAATGTTTAATCGTAAGATAGGAATATTTGAAAACGGTAACGAATTATCAGTTTTAGATGCTGTATTCAAAAATATCCTTGATCCAAAAACAGGACATTTGCTAGATTCTAATAGAAAACCTGTACCATTTAATAAAGCGGTAGAAATTAATATGATTACACCTGAAGGTGCAGCTCTTCTTAACTCTCTCTTAAATATAACGCTCACTTTACAAACGGTTACAAAAACTGTTAAAAGGTACGTAACAGTAACCAATACGAATACATCTCATCGATCTGAAACTATAATTACTTTTGCCGAAGCAGTGCGTAGGGGGCTGATTGATGAGAGCACTCAAACATTTACTGACCCAACAACAGGAACAGTTTTTCCGATACAACAAGCATTGGATGAAGGTTTATTAGGCGTTGAAAATGAGCCCCGAGTAGCTGTAATATCAGATCGCGTTACCAAAAGAGACCTAATTCCAGGGCAGGTCGTAGAACTTAAAATCACTAAGAAGTCTTTTATAAAGGACCTTCCATCTAGTCCAGAAAGTAAATTACAAAATGATAACAGACCTGAAACAATGAAAAGTCCTGATTATGTTCTTCGTGAGACAATTGAACCTAGGGAAGTAATAACTAGTGAGTTTAAAACTGATACATCGAAATCTTTAACATCTGAACCTTCGGTAACATCATTAACTATTAAGAAAAATACTATTGAACTTCCAAGTGGTGGTTGGACATTAAAGGAAGCCATTCAACAAAATCTCTTTGACCCATCTACAGGGCAGTTCATAATCCCAGGTACTGACAGGGTTTTAGATCTAAAGGAAGCAATAAGTTTAAATGTTATAAACCCGGAATCTGCCAAAGTGGTAGATCCAAAGACAAAGAAAGTTATATATTTAGGTAAAGCTTTAGATTTGCATATTTTGGATAGTACGGGTCATTACAAACACCAAACATATACGATTACAATGAAAGAAGCTTTAGAACGTAAATTCATAACGTTTGAACATTTATCTACAACTACTTCCACCCATAAAGTTATAACAATTACTTCAATTGCTGGTATGCCAGATAAAATGGAAATATCTGAAAGTCAAGACTTTCCTGCTGACCGAGCCGTATGTGATGAACAGAGTGATTTAGAGCCTGTCCAAGTGAAACCTGGCGTAATTTTTGATCCTTCCACCGCGTTAGTGATTTCGACAACATCCGGGGTATCAGAAAATATAATCGAAGCTGTTAATCGGGGAGTGATTTCACACGATTCGGTAAAGGTATTAGATCCCAAAGCTAACAAATTAATTCCATTAAAAGAAGGATTAGCTAAAGGTATCATTGATAAAGATTCTGGTGAGTACACGGACAAGTCAGGGAAAAAGATAAGTTTATCTGAAGCAGCAAAAGTAGGTCTTGTAGCTGTTGTAGGTGCTCCTCTTGTTGCTGCTAGTAAAATCATTCAATTGGTAAAAAGTACCATGGTTGTGGATCCAAGTACTGGAGAAGAGCTACCTATGGAAGTCGCTTATGAAAGAGGTTTAGTAGATCCAGATACGTACAAAAAGTATGAAGATTCTATTAGGGATAGATCTCCCGATTTGGATATTGATAAAAGTAATACTACACGAAAAACATCAAACCAAAGTTCAATTACAGTATCTAAAATAACAAAAACAATGGTTTTAGATCCAAAAACAGGTGAAGAGCTAACGCTGGAGGAAGCTGGTAGAAGAGGAATTGTGGACCAAAGTACTTATGAAAAATATATGACATCGCTAAGTGATACATCTTCGGAATCCGATATTTTAACTGTCAAAAAAGCTAAATTGTCCAAGGGTTTGGAAGCAGCTGTTTCAGAAGGCTTCATTACAGTAGAATCTATTCAAAGTAGCCTTTCAGCTGATAACCGTAAGAAGGAAAAGGATATTTCTAAATTGATTGACTTAAGCAAGATAAGCCAGGATAAAAAAATTAAATATGATACGAATGTGGCTAAAAGACAAATTTCTACTTCACCAGCAGACACAAAACCAGTTGTGTTGCAAAAGCTAAGAAAACGTGTTATAAATCCTCAAGAAGCGTTTGAAAGAGGTTTGATTAATGAATCTACAGCTGAAGTCTTAAAAGCTGTAAAGTCGTTTAAAAATAGAGATGGGTCGCCGATGACCCTAGAACAAGCTTTAGACGCCGGATTGGTTAATAAAAATCATGGTAACATCGTTGACCCGATTCATGGTGATGTGGTTAACATTGATGAAGCAATTAGAAGAGGGATATTGGACTCCGAAGGACAAGACGAAATATTGATACCGATAGCTAGAAGTCTTACTATTTCAGAAGTTTTAGAACAAGGTTTATTTGATCCAAACACAGGTAAAATAATTCACCCGGAAACAGGAAATCACTTGTCATTAAAAGAAGCAATTATATGTGATATTGTAGATCCTTTATCACGTATAACTTTATCGCCGACTACAGATGTAACTCTCAATGAAGCTATTGCTAAAGGCATTATAGATAGTGATAAAAATTTGATAAAGACTAGTTCTGGACCAATAGACTTTGTTACGGCAGTTAATTATAACTTAATCCCAGAATTAAAAACATCAGACGGTATAGAAATTCCCCCAGCAGCTATGACTTTGTCTGTTGCTTTAAATCGTAAGCTTATCAATCCACAAACAAAGGAACTTAAACACCCACTTACCGGAAAATCTATTTCAATTGGTGAAGCTATCGATAGTAACTTAATAATGGGTGTTCCATATCCGCAAACCGATACTACTGTGCCTTTAGAAGAAGGATTAGATCAAGGTCTTGTTAACTTTAAAGAGCGGACATTTACTGACCCCGTGACGAAAACCAAAATTCCTTTAGAAACTGCCTTAGAGCAAGGATTATTAGCAGTTAAACTAGACAGAGAAGCGATGGAAATAAGTGGTGTTATTACCACCATTACAGAAACTTTTTCCTCAGAACATACCATTACAACTAAAATGGTAAAACTTCTAGCGGATTATGTCCTAGTTAATACGAATGAAGTTTTAAATACTAAAACTGGTGAAACGGTGTCCATAGAAGAAGCTCGTCAAAAAGGTATTATAGTGGATGAAACAATAAGTCAAGAACAATTTATTACTAATGATGCAAACATAAATTTCGAGGATGCGCTAAATCATGGATACATAAATATTGAAACTGGTACCTTCAAAAATCCTAATACGGGAGAAACATTATCTATAGTCGAAGCGGTTAATTCTGGTATACTCAATACGGAAATTCCACTTAAACCTGCATCTCCTAAACCAATAAAAGATCTTGAATTACTAGATCTCAACGAAGCATTCGAATTATTATTTGACGATAAAACACAAAAGTTCCGGGATCCTAAATCTCCAAATAAAGTTGTTAGTTTTAAGGAAGCGCTCGAAAGACAAATTATCGATCCGCAGTCTGTTATATACGATGTAAAAGGTGGACATCCCATAACACTACAGCAAGCACTGGATACAGGTCTTTTAGATAAGAAATCAGGAAAATTAAAAGAACCAAGTTCAGGTAAGTCTGTTGACATTAAAAATGCGGCAAAAATGGGTTTGGTTGCTGTAGTTGCTGCCCCAGTGCTGGCCGGAATGGCTGTGGTTGAAGGAGCAAAATTTGTAAGTAGCAAAATTTTGAAGCCTAAACAAAACGAAACTGTTACATCTGAGGTTGTAAAAACAGACCAGGTAAAGGTACTACCAACTGACAAATCAGATTATTCTCAAAGTATTTCTAAGCTACCAGAGCATGTACAAAAATCTACAAAAGCTGAAGATGTAGACGCCGGAAAGTCAAAAACTAAATTTACATTAAAAGAAAATGAAAAATCCAGGGACCAAAAGTCTGATGTTAATATATCGCAACAAAAATCTAAAGCACCCAATAACAATACATTGCTTTCGTCTTCCATTACGAACGAAAATATTCCTATTGTTACGGATGTAAAACCAGACAAACAACAAGTTTCAGAGGAAAATATAATTTCTGCGAATGAATCAAAACCGGTTACATCGCAACTGGATAAAAAACCTTTAAAAGAAAGGCAAGATAACTTAATTTCAAACATAAAATCAAAAGAAGACCCATCAAATTTAAATGTGGACCATACTAGTAATGATGGTTTCAATGAGGATGACTTATCTAAATCAAATAAAGTATTAATTTTGGATCCAATTAGTAATGAACTAAATCAACTTTCACAAAAAGAATTTAATGTTTCACAAAATGCTAGTGACGTTGATGCTACGGACAATACTCAAATTATACAAGAAATTAGACAAACATCTCCAAATAAACAAGAAGTTACTTCCATCACTAAAGTTACTGTCACGGCTTCTGAGCCAACTCAGTTGATTTCTGAACACACGAGCACAATTTTTACAACAACTGCTTCTACAGTAACAACCATCGAAATCACACAAAACGAGTCTACAAAGTCTTATAAAATCTCTAATGAATTAAATAATTCTGAAAACCAGATCGAAACAGTAGTTGGGGAAAAAGATATTAAAATATATCCTGATCAAGTTGATAATGTGCAAGAGAATAAGGTAGAATTCTTAGAGGATGATAAAAATATTCCAACGAATATAGAAACTAGTTTAATTAATATACCGTCAAAGGATGATCCAAAGGAGAAAGTTTTGGATGAAAATAATGGGTTACGTTTCAAACAACAAGATCCTAGAATTGAACCCAAAACAGTACAATCGCCCTCAGAAATAATATATGATCCGAATACAAACACCATAATATCCGCTTCGACTGGGAATACTGAAGATATTCTTACTGCTGTACAGCGAGGAACGGTTCCCTCAGACTTGGTTAACATAGTAGAGCCAGAGACTGGTGCTCAGATGACTCTAAAGGATGCTGTAAGTAAAGGTATAATAGATGAAAAAACAGGAGAAATTAAAGACAAATCTGGACGTAAAATTAGCTTTGCTAATGCTGCCAAAATGGGCCTAGTTGCTGTTGTTGGTGCTCCGATACTTGCTGCATCAATGGTTGTCGACGCAGTGAAAAACATAAATTCTAAATCCGATGAAAAACTGACTTCAGCTATTGTATCGCAGCATAAGGACCAGAGTCAACAAAATATTTTGAAGGACGTGATCCAAAAATCAGATGATAATAACTTAAGCACGTCGTCGGATCCCAACGCCTGGTTGACCAAAATGGAATCCGTTTTAGAAGAACCCAAAACATCAAATAACAAGATGCTCAGTGTTGATGGAAAAGTTGAATCTGCTCTCCTTATTGATGCTGAAAAACAACCTTTGAGAGTAATTGAAGAAATAACCGAGCAAAACGTTACAAAGGAACTACCAAAAACTGTGGAAATACAATGGGAAAACATTCCTTTAATAGATGCCATTGCACAAGGAAAAATTGAACCTAAAGTATGTCGCATTATTATCAATGGAATTGAGACACCGTTAACTGTTCAGGATTCTTTAGAACAAGAACAAATTAGCCGGTTTACACCCGTTGATGTCGTTTCGAAAAATTGTGTGATTGTTAGGGAATCAAAACCTAAACTTTGCATTTCTATTTCCCAAAAGCTTACTGCTGAAGAATTATCTGAAATGGGTATATATGATATAGAGAAACAGGTATTCTTGCATCCTGAAACAAATGCCAAGATTACATTTGAAGAACTCGTTTATGGGTTACAAGTATTTGATCCGACTACAATATTAGTAAAAGATTTAGGAAGCAAATCAGATAATTATATACCTTTCGATGAAGCAATTACGAAGCCCATTATTGACAAAATTACAGGTTATATGGTTAATCCTAAAACAGGAAAACGTGTATCTTTCGTGGAATGTGTTCAAATTGGCTGGATAGTTGAAAAACCAGAAGATATTTCGCTTCCGGAACAAGTTTCTATCGAGTCGGCCTTAGAACAAGGTTTATATAACCCTAAAACAGGTGAAGTCAAAGACGTAAGTACTGGTCAGCTAGTGCCTATTGGCGAAGCAGTTCAAAAGGGTTTGATTGATCAGGAATCGTTATTAATAAAAGTCCCACGATCTAATGAAAGTATTTCTTTTTCCGATGCCATCGAACGTGGGGTTATTGAAATACATGAGGGTATAATAACGATAGTAGAAACTCATGAAACAATAGAAGTATCAGTTGCAATCCAACGTGGACTAATAACAATTATTAGAAGACCAATTTCAATTGAGGCGGTGATAGTAAAGAACATGTATGAGCCGATTTCTGGAAAAATTAAAGATAATGTAACAGAACAACTGGTTACTGTCATAGACGCTGTTGATAGAAACATTGTTCATCCAACTATATCTGAAATCAAAGATACTGCTTCAGATAAGTTTATAACACTTTCAGATGCACTTGACACAAAACTAATAAATCCTCAAACAGGTAAACTGAAAGACAAAAAGACTGGTAAAGACATTCCATTGAACGATGCACTAAAGAAGGGTTTGATTGCTACAAAAGACGTTACTTTCTCTCTTTTTGATGTTATTGAATTAGGTTATTATTCTCCAGACACATGTAAAATTCTAAGCCCGAAAACAGGTGAAACTATGACTTTAAATACAGCTATCCAAGAAAAACTTGTTGATCCTTCAGATGTAAAAATTAAAGACGATAAATCAGAATCGGTGATACCTTTTGAACAAGCGGTAAAATGTGAATTAATAGACTTAGAACGGGGCGTAATTACAGCTCCTTTATGTAATCTTAAAGAAGCTAGCGAAAAGGGTTATCTATTAAGTGATAAGAAACCATGGACTTTGCAAGAAGGCTTGGTTCAAGGGTTCTATGATCCAGACACAGGGCTACTTACTATTCAAAACGTTACTATGACGCTCGATGACGCAATTAAAATTGGTAACATAAATCCAGAAGCATTGACTGTTAAAAACTCCAGTTCTGGAGAAATGATATCTTTAGCAGACGCTATTAATGTAGGTATCGTTGATTCAAAAGAAGGCAAAGTTAGGGATCCCATACAAGGTGACAAAATATCACTCACTGATGCTTCTGAACGGGGCTTAATTCTACCTGCAAAACGAAAACTTAGCTTGCCGGAAGCTGTTTTCAAAGGATTCTATGATCCTAAAACTGGAAAGTTCTCGCATCCTCAAAGTAAAGAAAAGGTTCCGACTGATAGGGCAATAAGAAAACGCATGTTAGATCCCCAGTCTACATTAGTTCACGTAGGTGGTAAAGTAATTCCATTCGAATTTGCTGTTGATAAGGGTATCGTAGATGGCAGGACAGGTACAATTTTATTAGGTGACGAAAGAGTAGATTTCCGAGAAGCTTTTGAAAGAGGCATTTTAGTAGAGGTCAGAAAACCACTTTCTCTCATTGAAGCTTTAGAGAAAGGGGTATACAACGAAATTACAGGTTTATTTATGGATCCACAAAGTGGCAAGAAATATACACTTGCAGAAGCCATTAAAATGAACCTCATTGATCCTCATTCTGTTCACATCCAAGATAATAGGCATGGTAAATGGGATAAGATTACATTGCCGGAGTCGATAGAAACAGGTGTAATTGACGACAAATCCGGAAAAATTAAAAACATAAATAACGATAATGAGCAAATTAGTCTTCGGAAAGCCTTCGAAATTGGCTTGCTTGTAGATAGCAAAGCTCCTATTAGTTTACAAAGAGCGTTACATCAAGGCCTATACGATGATAGTACAGGGAAAATAATAGATCCAGCTACAAGTCGTAAAATTACTCTGCATGAAGCAATTAGGCGTTCCATTATCAGCCCTAAATATCTTTGCTATTTTGATAAAAAATCTGAAAAACCATTAACATTAGCGGAATGTTGTCGTAGTCAAATCATTGATAGGAGAAGCGGCAAATTTGTTGAGCCAGGATCTGACGTTCAAGTACCCTTATCAGAAGCTATGAGCTTAGGTTTGATAGTCGACATTGAAAGTGCAGGATTTACTTTGTATGAAACACTAGCAATGAATATGTATGAAATTACTGAACATATATTTATACATCCAGTAAGTGAAAGAAAAATAACACTTCGAAATGCTATAGATGACGAACTTATTAATCCTGATATATCTCTTGTCAAAAACATTCCAACAAGCAAATATATAAAATTAAATGAAGCTATAAAGTCTGGCATTATAGATGCAAATAATAGTGTCTATATTTTACCAAATGGAAATCAAATAAACCTATTAGATGCTAAACATAAGGGTCTTATAGTAACTTCAAAGAAAAATCTGAGTCTTGAAGAAATAATACGCAATGGACTATTCAGAGCTGATAATGGGAAGATCGTCGACCCTAATAGTAACGAATTTGTTGATATTAATAAAGCCATCGATATTCACCTTATCAATCCTGAACATACAATAGTCAAAGATAGCTCTACGAATAAATTCAAACCACTAGTCGTTGCAATTCAACAAGGTGATGTAGACGTCACTAAAGGTAGGGTCCTAGATACAAAAGCAAAGAAAACATATAGTCTAGACATCGCCTTTGATAAAGGTCTTCTGGTTACCGTTATTCAACCTATTACGTCACAAACCGTCACTAAGCGTTACGCACCGGACTCGTCAGCTTCAAAAGAACCGATACTTAGGGAGTTCACTTTAGACGAAGCCATCAAGTATGAAATTCTTGATCCCGAAACCGCGTTGATTAAAGACCCGCATAAGAATAAATATGTATCGCTTAAAGTAGGAATTGTCGAGGGTATAATTGATAAAAATGCAAAGGGATTATTTGATCAAAGTGGGCGGTCACGTGCGCTCTGTTTCATCTTTGAAAATAGTTTGATTGTATACATTCGCGAGCCTCTCACATTTGAACAAGCTATCGAAGAAAATCATCTTAACATTAGTACTGCACGTTTTACTGATCCACAATCCAATGAAGTTTTAACTATCAAAGACGCTGCCATTTTGGGCTACATCGACCCAGACACTGCGCTCATAAAAGATAATCTCAAGAAAAGATTGATCAAATTGCCTGAGGCTTTTCGTAAGGGCCTCATGGATGCCGAAAAGGGAAATATCTTAGATACAGAGACCTCTAAACTGAACACCTTAAGCTCTGCTATCGAAAGCGGTCTCCTGATAACGCCTAAGAAGAGTTTCAGTCTCATAGAGACTTTGAATTTCGGTATTTACAATCCAACCACTGGCGCGTTGAATGATCCTTTCATAACAACGAGTGTCATGGACCGAAAGAGGTTAACGTTAGGCGAAGCGATCCACCAGGGGATCGTCGATCCCTCTAGCACTGTCGTTAAAGATCCAGAAACTGGGAAAATATTGCCTTTGGTACAAGCAATAGAAAAGCAACTCATCAATCCCGTCGAAGGAAGACTAGTAATTGACCCGCAAAAGGAAGTCAGTCTCGATTTAGTCAAAGCTCATAAGAAAGGTTACTTACTGCCAGCAGAAACGAGGGTGAGTGACATTATTTATTACTGTTTAGATTTTGTGCTTTTCAAGCAAAGGTGTTGCTTTAAATTTCCTTTTCACTTTCAACCGGTGATCTATCTTATCTAAAGCATTCAGCTTAAACATTGGCATGGCACGACACCCACGAAACTTGTGTCAAGGCTGGGTTGTAGGCAACGGTGACGTCACAGTTTGTGGCCTCCACTAATACAAAGTCATACTATTCATAGTAAATTCATGCTACCTATAACTTAAGCCATCCGTAAAGTTTTTTGATTTTTCGTAGTATAACTAGCACGTTTTGTATTATATTTTAGATTTCATAAAATTTACAAATTCGGGGATAAATTTTGCGCTCTCGGTTATAAACCAGCAATGAAACAATGCATTTCCTAAGAGCTTCTTTCGCTCTAAAGTAAAAGACGTCTTAGTTCTGTTTTCCAAATTTTCGGTTTGTTTTATAATCGAGTGCACTATTGAGTTGAAAGTTTTCTTATACGCATAACTGTAATGGATTTTAGATTTTTTTTAATGGAAAACTTATCAGCTTTTAGTATTTTCTTACTTAATATTTTGTAGTGTTTTTGTATTATCATTGTCTTGTGTCGTTTTTAGATGCTTAAGTTTAAGGTAATTCGCTCGACAATTGCCTGTTTTCAGGACGTAATTATAAAGATTTGAAATATTATTTATATCGATTAAATAAAACTGTCAATTTCTTTTTAAAAATAACGATATTTCAGATCTTTTAATATCGCAAATCCGTTGACCGAACCACCGAAAACCGTCAATTGAATCAAAGCGAAACTGTGCTTATTCACATAGTAATAAGGCTCGATGTATGTTGTTTTTTATTTCCAGCTGTTGCCTGCGATGCTAAAGAGCCCTTTTGAGCTAAATCGTGAATGCTTGCCTTTGAGGGATCATATTAACGACGATTTTACGAACCATCACCGTATCGCCAAATACCTAACATCCATACCACTTTGTGCTAAGAGTCTCGTGATACGGTCGAAGACCGGCAAAGTGAACTACGCTTTATTTCGTTCGCTTCATCATTCCAAAACCAGCTACTATGACAGCTGTTCGTTTGATTTTCAGTTTTTAAAATTCGGTTTGTTTCCTAGCGATATGTTTGACCCCGATAAGTTTCAATTCCAAAATACTCATTTCTTGGATCCGCGCTCACATTTTGGATGCATGACGAACGCTAAGTTACCGTGACGTCGAATGACCGACGAGTTCGCGCGAACATTCACAATATCACGATGGTTAAACATTTTGTACCGACACAAACACCAGAAGGTAGTATTTACTATTCATTATCGTCTTATTTTAAAGTCTCTTGCGCATGAGAACTTATTTCATACTATTTATCGATTTTTACTATTATATCTCTACATATTTCAATAAATGAAATAAGAGCTCATCCAAAACTTGAATGTAAATCCGTTCGAGATTCTACAACTGTGTACAGTCTTATTTAATATTTTCTTACTTGATGTGGAAACAAAACATCTGTTTTTCTAAAAGTTTCAGATATTCAAAGGTACCTTTACACTTTTATTCTCTTTAACAATTAATTCTAATTCAAAATACATTACTAAATAATGAAAACCCTTGGACATTACTCTGTTACTTTTAATACAATCGTCCAATTGGCTTTTATGGACGTTCGTATTGAATTCACAGCTTGCATGTTCCGCTTGTTGCATGGTACTGTGTCCGTTCTAATATCAGGTGTACGCAACGATTGGACCCGTTGTGTGTCGTCACGATCACGCTCTCTGTAATTGGCTGTTTATTGTCGCCTCTCTTTCTATTCCAGGACATTCGCTTCTATCCGCGCATAGTCTTGTGTCTTAGTGTAAGCTTTCCTTCCAGGGATTATCGATTCTACTTCTGAATCGCGACCGGCACCTAGCTTTACATCTACCCCGTCCTCTCTTGTAAATATGTCATCAAGATTTTATATACCGTGTCTCGGACACATTGCATACCCGAAATTCACTGTTCAAAGGCACTCAAAATTTTAAATTTTCGTAGTTAAATGTACAAAGCACTGCAATAGTGACGTAGAAATATGTAGTTGCCATGTATATGCTATATGCACCGATCATCAATCGATCGCGTATAAAGACCCGATCGGTCGGCGCCGGCGGTAAACTGACGCTCCTCTTTTAACTGTGCAGCAAGCAGTAGAAGAGAAATACAGGCTTTGCGACGAGACTCTGTCGAAGCTGCTGGAATGGATCGCCGTGGTGGAGGAGCGGCTCGCCAACCAGGAGGCCGTGAAGGAGGACATGGACGAGCTGAGGAACCAGATTAACATCCTGAAACTGATCAAGGACGACCTGGAGAGCCACCAGCG
>DWOX01000066.1:0-14240 GCA_018251315.1 Nastra julia | reverse complement strand
ACCGATTTGAAAAATTGTTTTAGTGTAAGATAGTCCACTTATCGAGGAAGGCTATTTAAAATCGCCAACATAATATTATTATTATGGTTATCATATAAGTTGAATAGAAGAAAAGCAGCAATAAAAGGGGTGTAGCCGCGGGTGATACCTAGAACATTTAATATGAATTTTTCTTTATGAACGTCTTAAAACTGATAAGCCATACGCCTGACAAAGTATGTGCAGACTAATAAGTCCAACCTTTAATCCAGAATTAAGCCGAGTAGCGAAGCCTTGTCTATAATTTTATTCCAGGTGAGACAATTTGAATAATGGTACATTCCCGCCCCCAGCCTGCGGCGTGACGTATGGCGCAATTACAAGTTTTATGGCGGAAGGGATCGGCTCCAGATTCACATCTCTGCAGCTTCCACAGCGCTTCACAAAGCCTTTTGCAAGTAAGCAAGATGTGGTCAATCACACTGGTGAAGGCGGATTGGAATACCTTCGTGAACTTTATGGAGTTTTCTCAGATCTGCAGGTTTCCTCATCCACGTTTCTTCACAGAAGACATTGATAATAAATTTTTAATTGACATATAATTTTATGAAAATTAAGTCTGCGTTTGGGCTATTAACATAAAAACCGCTAGGCTTACTCGTATTACTACACCAATTGGCAATAGAATAATGGCGGTTTTGAAAAGATCTCACAAACAAATAGAAACGAAGTTTTGTCAATCTGAGTAAATCAAAACGAATGAATCGTTTTCATAACTATGGTTTGTAAGCCAAGAAGTTAGTTACTCTGTTAGTTAGTAACTACTAAGTGTACTACTTGGATTCTTGGTCAAACTTAAATAATCTCTTGGACAGGCTGTAATGACTTACATATTTAGTTCTAAACTTTCTCCCTATTATATAAGTACTGCGTTCATGCCTTAAAATGGCGAAGATCGGGTTGTTTTAGAAATATTCAAGTAACACAACTTTTATCCCACTGCTGAGACGAATTCGACAAAAAGAAATCTCAGGTGTTACGCTTCCCTCTGGACTATTTTTATCCTTAATGGTTAAAGGCGTCGCGCTATCATTTCGTCCCTACATTAGTGTCATGTAGTACTAACGGAGTTCTGCTATAAATTAAATAATGTTAGTACACCCGAATTATCACTGAAATACGTCTGCCATTAACATCGGTATTACAAATTATGACACTGAACTCGTAGTTACACCACCTTAATGGCACTGGTTAGACGATAATTACAACACTCAGCCATATCCTGGACATTACCAATGATAAATGAATTTCCAATTTGAAAATAATTAAGACACCCTTAAAATTCGAATTAGAGCTTCCCTTGATACAAGCCATTAGGTTATGAAGAAAACATGATTACCTTGTAAGTGAGAGCCGGTGGTGACTGTTGGACTGCTATCCTCTCGAAGAGCGCATCGCAGAGCCGGGGGATGATGCCGCCCTCTGCTCCCGGCGACCCCATCATCGTATACGACTTGCCGGAACCTGTCAACCAAAACACTGGTTAATTAATTCAGACACTGTTTTGTTCCTTGGTATATATTTTTACTTGTACTAATTAGAGATTATTCTTTGCCATAGTCCCGAACATCACATGTATGTTTCATCAATATACAAATGATATTATCTAAAATATCATAACATTTTGACTCTATCATGAATTCATTAACCTGAACTCTGACTAAACCTACTATTGTTATGATTGAATTAGAAATTGACGTATAAAATCATTTTCCTCTGTAATGTCCATTATAAACACTTCAAAAGCTTATTTTAATAAAACATGCAGAAATTAATCAAGAACATTAAGTCCGAAAATTAGTACAACAATCAAGAATCATAAATCTATCTGACGGAGCGTCAACAGCAAAAAATTGCTGAAATTATTTTGTGAAGCTTAATGAAAATGGACAAGGCGAAAAATCCTCAAGGATGGCAAAAATAAAGAAACTTTTCTTAAATAATTTATTAACAAATACAAACGGAATCGACCTTGAGAGCGGCAGCTGTGAACGCGTATTGTGGAAATAATATAACAAGGACATTGCGGGCAAAGAAATCTCTGGTTCATTGTAACTTGGGCACCAATGATATGGTACATCTTTGGTCATATAATATGTCTAGACTTAAAATAATAGCATGGATGGTATTATGAGGCTGTTTTAAATTTCTTGGAAACCTTAAAGTTAGAATGTGACGCAAGGTAAGTATTACTCGACTAGATAGAGAATGGGATAAAGGAGCATTTGTTTTTGCTTGAGAGAGATATTACCGACATTTCAGTACCGATGTTTTTGAGGAAAATAGCAGGTGTCGGTAGGTCCAAATTGATCCATTAAATATACCTTTACCTATTATTGAACATAAGTATTGGGGAAATCGTCCATCAAGTCACAGGTCGTAAAATGATCACAGTACGCAAATTCCAACCCACAGCAATAAAATTCGACCATTTCCCTAATATGGGAAGGCTATATTTTATCGAACTTACATTTCGCCGACGAAATAAGGGCTATACAATAAAAGTACAAAACAGATGCCAGCCACCGAAACGATGTCGCAAATCAGATTCCGATGACATGCGTAAACCTTAGGAGAATTACTGAACTCTCGCATTTGTGTCGAATGTACGCTTTCAATATTCCGCGTACATACTACATCATGTAAAAAACGACGATATAGAATTTTATGTATGTTATAACGGATTTATTGCCATATTATGCCGCACCGCATTCGTAAGCACACCACCTGATACCGGCAGTAGGTGAAACGAAAGTGATTGATCAATAGCCAATGAAAAAATATAGTTTCTATTCACAGAAATTTCGCGATACAGATTGGCTTGGCCGGACGCATTGAAGCTTCAAATTGTACTTTCTGTAAAGTGCAATCTCTAGTGATTTTCATTTTCCTTACTTTTCCTCATTCATTTTTCGACGAAAATATTACTGTAGAGTAGAATAAAACTTCCGCAAATGCTGTTCTACATTTTAAAGCTAGCAAAGCGTAACTTGTCCTACATCATATTAAATTATAAAATGTAAACAGTAACGGGTAGACGATCAAATACATTTTTCATATAACATTTATTGCGATAAGAGAATATCAGACATTTTGCATTTAACGATATAAAACTGATTTCTCAAAAAAAAAAACAAAATATGTGACACTTTACGATTTTAAATGATTATTGGGCATGTACACGATATAAATGTAACTTCGTCGTGACAATTTATTAAACTCTTTATAGAAAAAGCGTCTCAATCCAGTGCAGTCGCACATAATATCTCATACTCGTAGTAATAGAGTGAACAGAAGATACCTACTCACTTCTCCCGATAGTTTGGATCCCGGCCAACATATCTAAAATTATTATCGTGGGAGTAACAACCTGAAAATCTTCAACATCCAGCTTACGTCCTTATATGTTTTAAGACTCGTGCTCGAGAACAATGTCTTATATAAAAAATGCCGATTTCCAAGGAAGAGATCCTTAGTCTGATACTAATAATGTACTTACAACATTTCCATAAGCAAATTGATTCTTAAATAAAAGCTTTTAATAACATACTTGGTTTTGTTTCCATAATTCACTTCAATCAATAATCCTAATTTATTCCTAACAGTATTGTTGAAAAATAGCTGTCAGGAGACACTTAGAGCTTTTTCATTGCGTGAGTATTTAACACTAAATGGAGAATAGTTACGAACTAAGTAATGACTAGGTTTGTTCAAATAGCAACGTATCTTTAACTAACAGTGATCTCAGCTGCGAGCTAAGAGCTAGTTTGCAACGAATATGATTTACGAAGAGCTACTATACTACAAGTGGATACACCTCGGAGTGCACCTCACTTGTCTCGGACAGTTTTAGGTCACGCGGCCAGCCTACCCACTTTGCCTCACGTTGTTCCCGTTTCGACGGACCTACATATAAGTTATCATAATGGGATACACCGCTCCACTAAAGTATATTTTCCGCAACTACCTATGCTATTTTATAATAAAAGTTACATTGAGAATAAAAACGAAAAATGAAAATCTTCAATACGTCAATAATTTTAAGATATGGTACAATTTAAATGCCTGAGCGCTTATCAAAATGATTTATACTTACCCCAATTTTATGTTAAAAAGTTGGTTTTATTTGGTTACATTGGCGTAAACATGAGACGTAACGCAAACATAAAGCATTATCATAATGACTCACCATTACCCCTTTCTCCGTTTCAATGGCAAAACTGACAGAGCTGGATCCTCCAAAATACAACGACAATTTTTAAACTACTAGGTATGTATATAACCAGGTATGAAGCCTCAATTGAAAATACTGTTAAAGTCTACTAATTCTGCAATGTATACTATCTAATAACTAGTCTCATGAGTCTGTTATTATACAGATAGGGAAGCGTTAATTGGATAGTTTAAAAGCTCAGCAGCAGTCTTAAATAAACGAGATAATATTTGCCGGTGCTGCAGTTTTGCAACTAAACTAACGAAGTCTGAACTATTTAAAAGTTGTAATGATTTATAGCACACTTTTGCCAAGATTATCATTAGTTTTTGCCAAACTCCTACCTACAGCTGTTCATTGTATAAAACTTTGGTTGTTATACCTAATTAAAATTATCGTTTTACGTACAGCTTATACTAGATATAACTAAAAAGCTATGTTTTGTCTTTCTACATAGTATTACTCTGTATAGTTTGTTTACGGATGCTGTTGTTATAGTTTGAACCAAGTACAAAGTCGGTATCTCGTAAGTAGAACAGCATTGTTTGCTATAAACTTCGTATGCTACGTGCAACCTAATTTTTCCTTCACTCGCCGCGTAGACCTACGTAGCAATGTTCTATACTACTTTGCTACGCGTTGTGATTACGTGCTACGACGATTGGCATGTAATACCTACCGGCGCTATTATACCTACAGGCCAACCACGCATAGATTTTTCGTTCCGATAGTTTCAACAAGGGATTTCACGGTACATGGCGAATTTACATGGAGAAAAAGTGCATAAAAAACAAAATTTTCTGGCAAAATTTATAAAAAAAATATATGACGTAAGCTATTATATCTTTCCACACATGAACACCACATGTGATCTATATAATCAACAATAGCGCAATGACATTAATGTCCTACAGATGTGAAGACACTAGAGGAACGTCGTCATAGTACCGTGAGAGAGAAGCTTAACCCAGATTTGTTGTTACAATTTGTACTCATGTGTTATATGTTCGTAAATTAAAATGTTTAGGACTCCATTGACGACAAACTGACTGAGATTGTTTTACCCATAATACATGAACGATCAAAAGTAAATGTGACAATATTATGCAAAGCATACCTATATTATTTTGATACACCAAAATTTATAGGATTCCATTAGAATGAAAGTAACGTATCAGACTTGTTTTATACAAACTAATCTCACAAAAAGAGGAAAACCTATAAAAAATTCAATCCAAATTTTCAAGATGAAACATTCAATTCTACATTGAAATTTACAGTAACATAACGGGAAGAACTCCACTCGTCGGAGAACTGCAGCAACTTTGGCACTTCAACTCCAAACACTGGGAACGTTTTCCGACGTTTAAACGACGCAAAAAGTAATTAAACATTTACGCTTACCGATTAGTTTAAAACTGGAGAATAACTTCTGCAATTTAGGTTCAACGTGAATGAATAAGGTAACTTCACTGCACACACTTCGAAAAAATTGCCAGAACACACTAAGTTATGTTGCTTTTTCAAAATAAAAATTATTGGCTATCTTTCCAAACAATAAATTGTAAATGAAACATAAACACGTAAATTTCCGGCGCGGTCATTAACCTATATATATGACTCTTATATTTTCGAATATGTGTGACTACGTAAATGTCCAACATTTCTGAACTAAACTTACGAAGGCTCGCTACCAGAGCGGCAAGACGTATTTATCCCGTTGCAACGATACTATATTATTTACTCATCGCTACTAGGATATTGTGGGCTAGATATATCATACGAGTGTCGGCGCATGCAATATCGAAGCATAAATAAATGCCGACTCCAGAGACCGAACTAACAACCGCACGCTCAGCAGACTGAATCAATTCACCGGAACACCGAGCAATTAAAAACATCCGACGCTCACAGACTTTACACTTTAAATTTCACTATAGGTACCTACTCCAATGTATTACAATTTTCGTTAAAAAAATCATTAGACATAATCCAAATGAATATAGAATTGCATTTCATAAATAATAATAACATATTTTGGTGCTTATTTTTTAAACCAAAACTAAAAAAAAACCTACAATTACCTATTGCTACCCAATCAATAATCAAACCTTTCTTTAAATTGTACTAACATGGTACTCTATCATGTTCCTCATAAAATAAATCGCTATCCTTAATTGACAAAACGTCCACACTATGGCCATTGTTTGAGTACCCAAGCCTAGAACTAAGATAGTTAAGTACAGGAATTAAAATCCCACTGATATCGCAAGTCATAAAACGAGACCAATAGTTCATAATATCAACCCGGAGGGATATTGTAACCTAGTTTCATGCCACGACCCCTGACCTGACTGGATTTAACTGGATTACCCAGCGGTATTTTATTCATCGTTTTCTAATTTATTAAAGCTTGTCATTTTATTTGAACGCAAAACTACAGGTAGCATATTCCTACCAAATACCTACTACAATATGATGAGTGGAAATCATCCAATTAAATCGTAGTACTGAGTATATTAGTTGGCGAGTTTAGTCATATAAAAATTACTTGAAGTTTGTATTGGTTAAATTTTTCATATTGAGGGTCGTTACTTTCATAGTTTGTAATTGTCTAGCCATATATGCAATAGTTATGTTATTGTTTATCAGAAATTGCTTTAAACTTTAATTGAATAAATTAACTTTAAACAAAGTAAATAGACCATTGCTATCGTCACTTTTACGCGCTACAGTAAATACAAATCCAAACGCATGTTAAATTAAATCTGGTTCATTTTATAACTGATCAACTTGCAACAACGATTTATTTAACTTTAACGTCACTGATGTGGTTGTAATGAAAATCACATATGGCTCCATTACAATGATGCCCTCAATAAATTTCACGCTTGTAGGTCGTCGTCGCGGTGGCGGTACGGTACGTGCAAGAATTATTCGAGTAATCAGTGTTAATTAACTTCAATTATAACGTTAACTACAAATTAAATTTGCCAATAAATCTCCTGAGTGAATAAATAAATGTTAATGGCTAAGTTTGCAATAGTGAGAAGAGAGTTACTACACCGGCTTACCGCTTCCTATTTGACTGGAAACATTTAAGTTATGTATGTTTTTAATGTGTGTAGCCGCTGTGACCAATGAACAATTTAAAATTCTCTACACTTACGACAAGATTAGAAATAAATAATACCTACGGAGGTATACAAAGAAGAAAGACACTTAATAATAACACCTATACTTCTGATGAAGCCAAAGTCAAGGGCTTTCATGAAAACAAAAGACAGTTTTATCAAAGGTCAAGGCGGCTTTCATATCAATGTCTTTTCAGTGAACCAAAAGTGTATTCATGAGTAAGGTGTCTTGATTGTTTCAATGCGATTTAGCATCGCCAAATAAATTAGTAGAGATAAAAGATTGCGAATTAATTCTGGATAGCGGGAAAATGTTAATTTGCATAAAATTTCAATTCCCCCGTTCGTACGAAAGCTCAGGTAGAATTATCTCTGATATCGTAAAGCTTCGCTATGAAGCGACTGTAACGGTCCACCCGACGCTCTTGAACACAACGCGTGTACGTTAATTTGCCATATTACTCGTTTCATTACAAATGAAATCTACTTAATAAAACGCTAATGGTGATTGGTGACCGACTGTCATACAACGCACAGTATGGACCTGTCTATCTGGAAACATTGTACTGCGATTCTGTATGGAATGATGGAACACTGAATGAATTTTTGAAGACTGTTTTATTTTTAAGATACCTAACTGTATTGTTTTTGTCAATAGATTATTTATCATTCATACGTAATGCAACAAAATACATACATCCTAATAAAAACCGTTTCTGAAAGTACTTGATTTGTTGCAAGTCATTAATGGTAAAACGAATAAAAACAAAAAAAAAAACAAAACCAATACAGCCATTTCAGTTATCTGTAGTCTCTGAGGAAAACGCCGGTTAAAAATATCGGCTGAACTAACGTTGGCAAAACGAGGGCAAAATGGAAATGAATTTTTTCATCCAATTAACGTAATGAAAATCAAACACAAGAATTTCTATCTTAGAGGTATCTGATTTAGTTAACTGCCCAATTACGTAGATTCCTCACTTACGTAGGTACTTATTATTTTAAATCACATCATATGAATTATGTATCTTCATAAACGACCTCAACAACCTCATGACGCTCTACATTATTTTTGTTCTGACTCAAAAACTCTCATGTCAATGATCGCATCCAAGTTTCCAAGAACAAATAAAATAGATATATTTCTAATTTAATCATTCATTCCATTCCGACCGGAGTCAAAGAAATTTCCACCCAGACAATACGACAACACGTTCGAGCCATCGCACAAACCTCATCAGTCGTCACGCGATCTGGAATACTGCCACACACAAACGTGAAAACTTCGCCGTATTGCTTCCGGGAGCGCTCCGTGCTGGCCCCTGCAGCGCCGCGCTACACAAACCCGCATTGGCTGCCTTCCAGCCACCTGACTCAATGGGATTGACTACACTCATAAACGGAACACGATGTGCAATTTGACAACTTGCAATGTAACCAAAGTAAGGTATTTTTCGTTCTCATCTCACAAAATTATCTCACGGCAGGATTAAGGGGTATTTGTCATCATTGAGGTTTTTGTATTTACGGATAATATTACCGGTCGAAAGGGGTGGCGTAGCAAATTGCTCTGGCGAAAACAGGTAAAGGTAACGAAAATCCAAAACACAACGAACTTGCTTACTAAATTACTTATAACCTAGTCTGACCCTTATGCTTTATGAATTAATTATGTACCATACCAACTGAATGAAATTAAAATGACCCTATGTTTCGAGGAACACGAGTGTCGCAAAGTTTGTAAGGGTACCGAGCCCTTTGTAACTTGCGCATAATTCTGAAACTACGTCGGGGTGTTGATATTCAACCGCTAACAATTTAGAAGTTTCTGTGGAAATGAGGTACAGTTTATTCACACATGGCAAACATGCAACTACTCCTAAAATCATTCTACGTTTCTCGACGTCATGGTACCTACTGGTGTATAAATGTATATTTTGAGTGAATTTCATTTTAGTTTTCTGGAACTAACCATATCTTAGGCAAAGAGATCATTGATTACGAAACGGTGTTACAACGCTGATAAATTAACAGTAACAAGCAATGAGCTCAGTAATTTCATGTTGATCTGAAGCTTTGAGTCGAAGGCTTTCGGATGACGTAAGCACCAACAACATTCTGATTAGGTTAAATAATTACCTTGCACACATCTAATATTCGAAATCAGGATGTTAGTCGGTCACCGAATGGTTCAATAAACGTTGCAAGATGCGATAGGACTCCCGAACTTTCAAATTTACAACCAAATTCTAAGCACAATGAAAGCGATTTCCAAAAGCTAGTCTCGTACCGATAGGGATTGGCGTTAATGGAATTCCATTAATGCAATCCATGGCTTTTCACCATTTATCGGCTCAAATTTAACCCTGCGTCGCGGGAGATTAACTTACCAACTTGTCGAAATAATGGCACCCGAATGTTTTTTTGGATGTCGATTGGTACCAAACCATGCCAACCAGAAACCCAGGTATGGACAGATTCATTCATAGATATTATCCATTATCCATCCAATTCCCGAGAACATCCGACGCGCAACAAATCTTCGTAACTCATTCATATAATTCAAATTTACGTTAGTACTTATCGAATTTTCTAGGATTTTAGCACCTTAATAAACCCTACGTTTGGTAAACATACATCATTTTTATATAATATTCATAGGGGATTACTGTGGAGTTCATTATTTCATGCTCCGAGTTCTCAATAAACGAGGATGTGGGAGTGAGACTCATTAATTCAAACATTCATTTACTTGTTCAAACAGAAAGGTCCCACTGAGAGTTATCATGTTATTCTGGTTCACGAATTTTTTTTATGTTTCATCTTTTGTACATTATTTTTGAGGCAACATCATTATAAGACTGCTTCAGTTTTAATACCCCACCTCATATGATGAAATATTGAGCATGTTTATGGGCTCCTTAGAATTATGTCAAAGTTATTCCAGTTCAAAAACAAGAAACATCCAATGATCGGTAGCCGGTAGTTGGACAGAAGCTTAAATATACTTTGCATACATTAGGAACCAAAATGAATTAATGATTTTTTAATTTGAACCAAATAGCCTTAAAAATTTAAAACAACCTTTTTGAAAAATCGAAAACTCAATAGAATTTTAACGAGGTCAGAATATTCCTGTATCTGATTGAAGAGAAAACTTATTGTTAATGACGTCTGGTATTTGCAAATATTCAGCAAGATATAAATTAATTCAGCGAAGTTTCCAGCTTTTAGTGAGCAATAAAATTGTAACGGCCTGTATTTCTGCAATTACTGAACGTTAAATAGGAATTAATTTGACTTCATAAACCCCGATTCGACCTTCATTAACTGATTTGCCGATTCTTCTCTGCATTATTACTGTAATTACGACGTGTCAAGAATATAATGGTAGAAATCGATTCATGATGAGGTTTCCCTTAACATGAGTTTCGCAAGACGAGTATTTACTGAGACAGTATCAAACTTTCACATCTAATGTACTTCGAAGTTGGTTAAATTTATTCTTGGTACAAAATAAGTTACAACTTCCTAACAATCTCTAGGGAGTTTGATTGAGTTATTCGAAGCGAAGTAATATTATTATCACTAAATTACGTGGTTTCTTCTAAATATGTGGTAGTATCGTAATGAATGAAGGTACATTACCCACATTAACACTAATATAATTCAAAAACTTTGATTCAATTTAGTGTCGGACTCTCATCAAAAAGAATTCTCACTCTTTTATCCAGAAGGCATGCAATCGTCAACAAAGACTGACAGACCTAGTTCAATCCAAAAATTTCATGAATATGACACAAACTGTCGACCTTCCAACAAAAAACAATTTTGTGCGGCGATGACGTCCATACAAAAAATAAACGAGACCCGCGGGCAGTCCGCCGCGTGTACAGTGCATGTAAATAGATTTTCAGAATTCAATTTACTATACTTTAGTATTCGCTTTCCAGCCTTTACATGTATGATATGGTGTCACTCAAACAGCTAGTTTTTATTGATTAATGTCTGAAACTTTGAGAGGATTAGGATTATCCAAAATTTACCCTAACTTTAGTTAAGTTAAGTTACACAGTGTATCAACGTATTTATAAAATAGTTTTCTTAATCAAACTTAAAGCTTTATAAATCAGTTAAGTGAGGATTATCCTGGACAAAACGTTGCTGTGAAGATAATAAAGAAAAACAGCGGGTTCAAGCTCGAAGCGAGAGTGCCTGAACCTTTTCCCAACAATCACAACTTATCGTTGTTTTCTAGGTGTACTCTCTTTAGATTACTCGTACGCGAGCATCAACTAGTATACAAGTAAAACTCACAAAATCCAGACTTCATTTATTGTGCAAAATGTTTTTTCTCTGGACTGTGCAAACATTCGCGATTAATCAATCTTCGTCACAATATCAAAGACTTTGAAGACTAACCGGAAAATGGCCAAAAACTGTTGAGGTACTCCAAATGACCAATGAAAAAGTTACAACCGTGCTACGCAAACCTCTCTATTTCCCTTCACTCTGAAAATTAATCGGCAATAAAACAAACGACAGTAACACGGAAATGCACTCGAACGATGAAACTCTGAGACTGAAGCAGAAGGGAAATGTGAGACCAATATTTTCGTGCAAACAGTCCGATATATTTACTTAGCAAATTCCATTCATGTGGCGTGGACTATTTTTATTTCTTCGTGAATAGATAAAAATAGTAGTAGTATTAATCGTGGTATGCAAAGTATAATATTACATTCCTTGCATTTGACAACCTCCAAAAAGATGACAATCACATGTAAATTAAAATTGCGATATTACGTCACCCAAAAAAAATCGTGTCCACCAATAATGTAGATAATAGACGTGGAGATATACATATTATGTACTCGTATGTAGAAACGCTTTGACACTGTCTCCTGAGGGAACGCATTATCGCACGTTGAGAATGGATAGAGCGGAAGACCGTTTTGCCGAGGAATAGATAAGGTCGCGCGGCAAGGCACTTGGCCGAACCGGTTTTGTGTAGGGTCCGCCATTTAAGACACGATAATGTGTCAATTAAGTAGAATAACTGCACTGTAATCATGATACGGGTGTTATCTACGAGTTTCTGCAGTTACCAGTTTGTTATATTATTACAGACTTGGGTGTGTACAAACATTTTTATTACCTTAAATTATATTAAATAATTCTGATATTGTTCAGATTGATATTGCTCGGTAAAATGAAACAGTTAAAAAAAAAATCTTCAATTATCATCTCCCGCACAACTGTAGGTTAATGATTAAATCATTTAACGATGGCTTAGGTTTATTAACATAATAGTTTCGGCAGTTAAGTACAGCAGTTTCCTAATCACCTATTTTAGATTGCATTAAAGGTTGAAACGCGTTAATTTTAAGATCATGATAATTTCAGGATCTGTAATAAATATAGATAGCTTTGTACTCCGTATGAAAATATGTACAAACACCAAGTGTAACCGACTGTTTATAGCTACTACATACATGTTACAAGTAAAAGAACAGTGTGTTAAAACGCAAGGGGTCGGATCGCAACGAAGATGCAATATGCCATTTCGCGAACTTAGATGGCGTGTCTCTTTGCCGCGTGATTACATTGTCTCCGCTTTGAAACAAACCTCGTTTCAAGAAGAAAATACTTCAGCCAACTGCACTCACAGTTCCGTTACCTTTTGAAAACTTTGGTGTTTACAACTTTATCAACTAACACCTTGTGAACGATAATGTCAACGAGTATTAATGGAAGGTAAATTTAAAGTTAAAAACATGTTCCGGAATCAATCTCTAGCTCAACAAACAAAAGATAAGTCTTAAAGAAAACAATAATGGAACAACCCTGAACTACATGGTAATAAGTATCGGACTATAAATAAAATAGCTGTTTTTATAACAGAGAAAATCAGTATCCTGACGACTTCGAGATAATGTTCTCTTTCTTTGCAGAAAACTTACATATCTCTAAAATGTTGAATATCGATACATATATTCTGACAAAATCCAGAACTCCCACGCAACGTATCAGAATTATCAGAAAATTATCACTAACTAGGTACCAATTTATAACGAAATGAGACGGTAAACGTGGCTAACATAATTATTGCACGACTAATCCCTAACATGGTTGAAAACCTACCCGAGTTAAATACCTAGTGAAGGTCGCCGTGTAAACGATATTTAACTTAGTAGTAACCGAATTACGTAACAAGATAAACTTTTCCCTGTTTATCTACGTGACGTGAAAGTCGCCCGTAAATTATCAAAATGTATCAACTTGTTTATTAAAGTCATCAAACAGAATTACACGTTCAAACTTCCATGACAAACGGGTAAACAAATTCATCTTGAATGGAGACCAATACAATATTTAGTTAATCGTAAAGAAGCAAGATGATTCACACTTAACTGGAAAATTAAGAGATCCAAACTCCTTTTATCTGCTTTAACCTCCTGGAGTATAACGCTTTTGAAAGAGCATCATAATCCCATTGATACTTCCACTCGTAGCACTCATACGAAGTATTCACTCGAAAGAATTCTCTGAAACGGAACCGCATAACCCTCTATTTGAGAAAGCAATCGCACTATGAATATTTTCCTTGCCTTCTTCGAAAGGACCCCGAGCGACGGACGGGGGAAATTGATTTTAAAATGTTAACGCTGGGTGCATTGTAGATATAACTCTCGAGGGAGTGCAATCTATGAATTCTTAGTGCTGATAGAAATGGGAGTGAGAGAGATTCTTTGATAAATCGTTGAGTTTGCTTGTTAGCTGCAAGATAATAACTTTTAAAATTTCTTAAGTTTATCTCCCAAGAAGTTTTTTTTTTATTTTATTTCGGTAAT
>DWOX01000065.1:0-14264 GCA_018251315.1 Nastra julia | reverse complement strand
GAGTTCGTTTCCTCGTATCTTCTCCTCCCTATCAAAGTACCTTTATGAAACGAGAATAGATTAAAAAATAAAAGTGCGTAAGTGTATCATTGATACATATATGGATAAATGATTTTGAATTTGAATTCGATATACCTGACTCGATGATATCAAAGTCAACGTCATCATTCTATCAACGGGACCGTTTGAGGACTCTGTGTGTTGTCTATATTCATAAAACGCTGCTTGAAGCGTAATTGAGTACCTTTAAATAACAGAATTTCGATCACAGCGGTATTTGAAATACGTGTCCCCGAGACACTTGTAAACAGAACTACAGAAATCCGAGCCATCTTCATCTGGCTTCGGAATCAAAAATCGCTATTACTTATTCAACTGGAGTCTAGGGGTTACGGTTTAAACTTTCTAGCATTAAATCATTACTGTGTTGAAATATCACTCCTACGGGGATGTAATAAGAGTCGAATTGAATGGACACTTTCGGTCGGGTAGCTCATAAATTTTCTTGCTCCTTTACGGGAAAATAGCCTTTAAATTAAGGTATTTGAGCGTATTTTCGAAGATTGCGGTGTTTAAATGTTTTAAGGTGCACTTTCCGCGCGGGTCACGGGATGAGTCCAACCTTTCACGCGTGGTTCGTTCCACAATGGGTACGAATTTGTTGTTTACGATTTCATTGTAACGTGAAACTTTGTAAACTGTTGATATTTTAATAAATTATGGGGTGAAACTCGAGCTTCCTCTACCTATTGTTTGCTCATTGGTAACGCAGGAGAGACTATACAGGTAGATTCATTGCAATTTAGCATAAACTATGATTTCTTTAAATACTACTTACATTACGTATTAATTTAAAACATGACGTATATTTTCATCATTACGAGAAACACTTTTTTTGAAAGATCGTATCGATATTTACTCAAAAATCCATCAGATTAGCCATTTTGGTGTGAAAATTAACTGTTCACATAAACATACACATGCACACTAACAATATTACAGTGTATTTAAAATAGTGCCGCCATTGTAGAATGGCCAGCGGTCGGCGGATAGCGGATGGCATTCGAAACATTTCTCTCATCTCCTGTTTGGCGAACAGTTACTGAAACTATTGCTAACGACTGTATGTTAATACAGCGCAACCTGCCGTACCCTCATTCCTGACTATGAAAGGAACTCTTCTTGTTTAACTTTGAGGAATTGTTTGTAACTTATTATAAGTATTTGTCTGTCATACTAATTTTGGGCATGACAAAAGGTAATAAATAGCCTTTTAAAAAACGTTTCTTGACCGCGCTGACTTTACACCGATACTAACGCGCGTTTTAAGGCGCCCTCTACTAGTGTTTGTATTGCTTCAAAGATATATCACCTTTCAACACGCTGTGATAGTGCGTCGACCAATCTTAGAGGACGCGCGTAAAAAAGCGTCCTGTGCAGGACCCTAACTTATTCGATAAATTTCTAAAAATATTTGACCGATTAAATCTAAAAGGATAAATGAATTGACTCAGTTTATGTGTGGACGTTTACTTAAATAAAATAGTTGAAACTTTGAATAAGTTACGGATCAACGGACGGATATTATAATAACTAACAATAACTGAAGGCATTAAAATACAAAATGAGGACTAATTAGTTATAGAGATGGCAACACTGGAGCCGCGCAATTATCCTCGTATGACACCTAAACAGCAAAAACACCTGCAACTTTAAACGCGACGTACGATTACGAATTCTACAAACGCAATAATTCTCTGTATAATTGGCTCCAGCACTGGAGGTAACTACCCCCGACTCGCGGCCATATATCGCCGTCATAAACTATGTAGGCAATATCGCTATGTAAATCTAAAGTATGTAACTCCAAATGAACTTTCAACTTTACAGTTTATTCGCCACTAAACCGAGCATAAACTGAGGGGAGCACTCAAGTTTTACTAACTATTAACACTAAATACTTCGTGGGGTAATTTATAATTATTACCGAATGTTAATGTCGCTGAGAAGGTAAGCAGGGTTTCAGCGGGCCGATTAACCACTGAGTAATTCAGTAGTTATTGCGGGTAGTTGTAAATGAATCATTTTGTCCATACATCATAATGGCTACTGGAGTTCTTAAGTGCTGTAACTAAGCATAAAATATCTATAGACTATAATTATCTCAACTCACAATCGTAGCCACTTTCGATGTTAGAAATCTTAACTTAAACTAATTAGCTATTATAATTAGTTAAAGGGTTGGGTGTTGTTTAAAAGCACTTGAGATGAATAAAAATGATTGTTTAAACAAAACACATTACAGGTTTAGGCATCACCCGCCACTATGTACAGTTGATTCTTCATAACACTTATCTCTGTAATTTTTTGGTGGAAAGGGAGTTAATGATAAAAATATACCTACTAAGATACGTTCACGAACGAAACAACTCGTCAATCGCTCAACAACCAACCCAAACATTTATTTTCGTAAGTTAAGGAAAATGGCATTCACCATGAGTTACACGTGAACGAAATAAAAACTGGCGACAAAAACGTTGAATAGGTGACATTGAGAGGTTAAAACTGTGTTGCAAAAAGTTTCGTATCACGCAATCCGGCGCGCCGCGTATTGGCGGCTCGTGGGCAACAGGCAGCGGCGGTAATCCGGTGACATACGACCCCCTTTTTATGGCTACTGCAGTGGCACAAGCGTTGTGAAACAGCGGTCACGGGTTAACGTAACGTGAGTAATGGATGTGCGTCTTATCTGCAAAATTTTACTTAATATTCTCTTGTTTGAGTACGGTTTATCAGCTGTCATATACGATTGCGATGATACATTTAAGGAGTTGTATTATTCTGTATTACGTAAGGAAAAGTGACGTACGAATTTCTATTTGAGAATTCAAGAAAAATGCTGAAAGTTTTTAGTTAAATGTTTTAAGTTAAAGTTTTTAGAATGTGAAGTATTTTATTAATGTCAATCAATACTCTTTCTTTGTGTATCATGTAGTTAGTTTCCCATTTTAAACCAGCGCGAACCTGTTTTGAGGAAGATTCCTGATTTTAGGTTATGGGAGGTTTTCAACTCTTAAAACACAATATTTCTATAGTTCAATGACATCCACTCACTCAACAACAATAATTGTTGAATTGCAGACCTACTCTCTACATCACATCGTTTACCGCTACCACATGCATGAAAACGCGTGTAAGTATATTTTAGTCGCTCATAATTTACAACGAAAGTGTCACTGTGCCATCTGCATTTAATTAATTTATTTCAATTTGCGGTTATTCTTTTCGTCCCTTATACGTGATGTAAAATTGCTAATAACGTTTCCTGCTAGGCAATTAACATCGCAATTAAATTACGCATTATGGACATTGTTGTTTCGAGACACCTGTTAGTTATAAACAATGGGAACCAGTTTGATTCGTTGCTTGTCCTGTAAAAACGTTTTAAAATGTCTCAAAGTCAAACTTGTTTGCGAATATTAAGTACTCGGAAGTCTGCATTATTCTTAAAACGGAACCAGAGTTTAACCCTTAACTCAACTTATTTAACACTTCAATGCATTGCCAGTAGCTATGATTCAAATTCTGCACCTAATTTGTTACTTGTGGGATTTATTATAAAAATCTTAACCCTAAACTGAACCGCCGCGAGCTAATCACTTGCATCCGTCCAAGTTAACCAGTTGTCTAGTGTAAGGTTAACTCTGTTTAGACCAATCACAGCTCAGCATTAGATTGTACCACTAACGACTACAATGTGTTCCAGCAGTGGTAGCCGTGGTTTACTGGCCATCGCTTCAATGAGGGTCGTGAGGTCGCCTGACCAGAATAGGTTTAGTTTTACGAGAATGTCTGGCGAAGATTCAGGGTTGGTATGATGGAATTTGTGACAAAATGCGAACTTGAAGGATTAGAATTTGGAACATGCTCAAGACACAGTGATGGAGAAATCTTAATAATATAAAAAAAAATATTTAGAACCTTTAAGTCTATTCCGCCCGGAAACTGTCATTAAAAGTTTTTACCCCGTCGCGGTCGGAGTGTTTGACAATGTGAATGAATTACTTTCTAAAAACATATTTAATATGATCGTAAATGATTGCACTTAACCAAAAAAAATCACTAATGGACATTAAACATTTCTTAATTCACATTGACGCAAAACTTGACCACAACAAGTAAAGCGATGGATAAAAGAAAGACAGTTTATGACCATGAAGATGTTTTACAGTATTAAGACGCGGCTTTAATTTCTTATAAAGATTGCAACCAGTCGCCTCTAGATTAAGGATCTCATAAACCGCCCGCAGGAAACACGGCCGTACCATAAGGCATCAGCTACACTAATTCTTAATGCCCTCACACATCACTGTTTATTTTTATTTATTTCGATTTTCATCGCGATATTATTAACTTCATTGCGATTACTATCTTGGGAATTCATTTTTGACGTTTTTATTCGAATTTATGCGATTCCAGGCCGCTCTACCGGCTTGTTTAGAGCTTTATGAAAGACTACGAAGACCTTGTTATAAACTATTAAAGCTCAAATTGGAACAGTATCTACAATTGAAGGGGTCGGCCGAAGATGGGTGGTTGTGACGCCGTGTGACCGCTCTAAGATTTTATTATTTTAAAAATTGATATTTTATTTTTCGTGTTGGACTGCTAACGCGCTCAGCGGGTGGGTGTAATATGAAGCCCACTAAATCGTGCCTTATCATTTACATAGCAAGGTCCATTTTGTTTTATGTTAACAACTAAGCCCATTGAAGGGTTTCAGGGAATCGCAGTTGCGTTTTTGTTTGTCCCAGTTGGACATTTCGATAGCATCTCCGAAATCGTGTACTAATAGTTATTCCCTATGTTTTATTCGGATTTATTTATTTAAAGAGTCATAACTGCGATAAATTTCTTGAACAAGGGACATCTGTTCTTGGCTCGTTTTGTTTTTGGTTTGATCCTGTGGTTTAGTGTCGTGATAGATATTAATAAACTGATTTGTTCTTCGAATTCGATTGTGTTGCCTTCATCGCCAATGGAATCGATTTTTTATAATTTGTGGAATAAAAGTTTTATATTATAATCTTGGATGCGTTTGTCAGTGAATAGAGTTGATTTATTGAAATAAAATATTATAATATATTTCTGCATTTATTTAAATTAATCCAAATGATAGTTCACTGGAAGTTAGGAAGCTATAATACGATCCGTTAAGTAGCACATTACTATAGTAATTAACTATTAATATCTCTATTTATAAACCGAAATAATTTAAGTAATAAGCAATGGAATAATATCGGATACGATTTTAATTTTCAACTTTGTTTAGTAGGTAGGTATATAACTCAATTCACTGGTAAAGTAAATTGGACTTACAATATTAAAACCTAGGGACGAATTTATGAAAATTTAATGAGTACTTAGATGATATTGTTGTATACAGCTGGTTAGACTAACGGTCGAGTGGCCCATTAATTGGGAACGGCTCGGAGCAGAGGTTAGTTGCCGCGACAGCCGAGAAACTAGGATTGGCTGCGTAATTAAGACGGTGAGGGCTGGGCTGATGAAACCAGGTTTCTAGACCACCATTATTAAGAGTTACTGGCAAATCAATGAATACGAGTTTCTCCTTATTAAATGCGAATGCTAAGAGCATATGCCCCTGGAAAATCTTAAGTTTGTTGGTCCTAAAAGTAGCCCTAAATATGTTATGGCACATGGTCCCCGGCGAAAACTTCGAAAGGATACGAATATGGTTTAACCATTGAAATTAGTAACACTAAAGGAATCAGTTGTGTTTGCTATAGAAATAAATCGATTCCGTGATTGGTCAAGAATATCTCGCAAGAAAATTCTGAACTCTAAACGTTAGAACTTGTACTAACGATAGAACTTAGCGGCTCTGCAAAACTAGCACGTGTAAAAAGCAATTTGCAACTTATACGACTAGCCGAGTACCATCTTTTAAAATGAAAAATACGACGATAGTGATCGGCAGACGTCGGTAATCTTCGCGTCGGATCGGCGAACGATCAAAATAATATTGAGTATTTATGTACTGATGTGATCTTTATAGCAGTGCTCTATGCATGCGACGAATACTTGTCATATAGGGACCGTTAGAGGATTATCTTTAACATAAATGAACGGAAAATGTTGACGACCAAATCAGATGGATGTTTTATTTTAGTTGCTGATAATAAAGTTATGTTTAAATTGCTTCCACGTTCTGTTGCTTAGAAATTAGATTTTATTTATTTCCTTCTCGTAACTTGTCTTTACGTTACTGAAGTAAACGTGTTTATAAGTAAAGACGCTTCTGTGAACTTCTCCAATTATGTTAAACATAAAGATAATCGTAAAATTTTGCGAAGTCAACCAAACAGAAAGCATGGTCCTTCGAGCTGGATGTGAAGAGCAATTCATCTCAATCCAAAAGCATAAACAAATATCGGAGGCTGTGGCGCTTAAGGTGGGAAAGGTTTGAGCCGCTCCGAGCGCTTCGTGGCGAGGTAATCGGCCACGTCTAATGGGAGTATGGGAATCTAAGCCAACGTGATTGAGACTTCTGGAAATACTTAGGTGCAATTGTTGACTAAATAACTGTGGTTCAGAGATGATGCTTTTGTTTCTGCCCGATGTGATATATGGTTTACGATTGATAGTGATTCTGAGTACTGGGGTCTCAGGTTCGTTTCTGGGTAGAATTTAAATTAAGGCTATTAGTGTGAGTCCTATGACAACATTAAATTGAAAATTGAAAAACCCCCGATACAAAACGAATAACCTTACTGCTTTTACACCTTACAACTTTTAAACGGCTTGACCGATTTTCAACAACCATATTGACCCATTTGATTTCATTCCAAATTTATTTTTGTGTACCATCACCCAAGGTAGGAGGTGAAATGGAAGGCAGTTCGCGGACACTTGAAGGCAAAATTATTATCAATTAATACAGTTGCTATAAAATGTATGTAAAAATCAACCACGGATAAAGGCAGCAGATATATTGAGCTGCTTTAAAAGTTCATTAGGTTATCTTTGCAATTAGCATTTATTTCTTACTCGGAATATATAAAGATACGACGATGTTAACGTTACGACTATTTCTCATACTCAGCCTGAATTATAGATATGGACATTTAATGTTGTGGTCTTTAATACGATGTATGATGGGAAGGTTTCTCGGGAAGACACGCAAACTTGCTCTTATCTTCCTTTAAACACATATAGGGACAGTTTATTGATAACGTGGTATTAATTTCCCATTAGCCGCCGGACTGCGGAGCTAACTCAGTGTGCTCCAAGTTGGTTATCTGAACAGTTATAGGGACAGATGATATTTCAAGATAAAAACCCATCGAGATATAAAGAGGGCACGCTGCGGCGGTTAGCGATCGCAATTAAACAGCTACTGGTGAAGTGATTTAGTTCAATTACTATTCTGTTTGATGTACTCCTATGTCGTTTGATGTTATTTAAAGAAATATTTTATTTCGACCTTATATAGTCTAATTTTATGGCTTCTGTCGCAATCGTCTGTCGTCCGCGTTTTGCGGGATTGTACCTTTATCCAAGACAAGTGGACTCTGTTCAACATAAACACATTACATACCAAACGTACAGAGAAATCTAGAATATTCGAAAGTTGCTCAATGCTCATAACATTACATAGAATATAATATTGAATTTCGCTGCAGGAACTAGAATAGGGTTACTTGTTATTGGGCGTGGGCGTGGGCGTGCGACCGTGGGAATGGATGCAGTTCGCGCAAAATATGACGATTACTCATAATACTACAGTTTATGGAGTCATTCCACGCCGTTTGAGGACTTAGAAACTGGGATGAGTATTAGGAGAAATGGCAACGGTTAAAAGAGTTGTTAACCTTATTATAAATAATGGAGTTTAATTTTTATTCCACGATGGTAAGTTATAAGCAAATTTTACCGTTGAAGGTACGGAGTAACGATGTAGCCACAATGTCATAACGAGTTACTGTGTTCAGGTAACGATATTTAATCTCTAGCGACTACGCAACTTTTCTGTAGATAGCAGCAACAATATCCACGTAGCAGTTAATTGCAGTCCTTTGATTTGTTATCATCTATTTATATAATTATCAATATATTCAATATTAACATTTTGTAAATTCAGAGTTTTTTAAACTTTTTAAAGTACGGCCAAGAATGTGCTCTCAAACAAGACATGTCGAGATATACGACCTAATTCATTTCCAATGTAATCTCTATATTTCAGGATCAAAGGTCAATTTGCAAAAATGACAACGCGAAAGTCCGAGTGAATGGGACAAACATACTAATAACCAAAAGTGTGAAAGAGACGATATCATGATCGTGCAATTCGCTCGGGGCGCCGCTATCCAACTCTGATATTACACTACCATATAGCTTAATTCTTTCAAATGAGCTCCAATTTTGTAATTTATTTCTTATTTTTGAGCGAATAAAGTCTAATTTGGTGTGGACTGGTAAGGCGTGATATACCGGTGGTGGAGTACATTTCTTTATTACGTGTTGAAGTGTGGTTATTATAGATTTTGCAACGGACTCGCCGGGAAATGTGAATGAAGATCGAAAAGCGTGGATATACAGGGATTCATACAATTTATCGGGGATAGCAGAGATTGCCATAAAAGTGGTGTGGAATATTTAGGAGTTTCCACTGATGTTACAGTATACGCAAGCAGTACTTTTGTGTGACTATTGTATCGTGTGTCGCCGCGACATTTTGGCGCACGTGTGTATGGAGCTCTATATATTGTCATACTAACGCTCGCAAATTTTATTGTTCGATATTTTGACGTATATCCGTAAATCGTGAAAATCAACCCTAATATTAATGTAACCTTTGGAGACCAGGATGAGTCAGTCGTAGCTCACTAAAACCAAATTAACAAACGAGTGAACAAAATCGAGACTATGTAGACAATTTAAGAGTAGAGTAGAGTTATTAATTCTTAAACTGGTAGATAGTAAAATTGATGTAAGCACAGTCAATTTAAAATGTGATAACTTTATTGAAAGCTTACACGCCACTGCACTGCTTTTAAACTAGTTCTCTACAAATCGTTTTACAAACACAGAATAACTTTATACAGAAGGATCTCTACCAGAGATCGGTCGCTCATTTTGGGTGATACCTATTCCAAAAAAATTTAAATAAAACTTTTTTTTAGATATTTTACATCGAAAACATCACATCAATATGCATGGGAATGGATGATATTGATTATCATTCTCTCTCATTATTGAGGACGTTGACCTTTAGATAATGTTCTCTCCAGAATAATCTACAACGTGATAAAGAAAGCGATGGTCCTCGTTGTTCTAATAAAATCAATTATTTCAGTCGTATATGCTCCTTCCTTTCAATATTTATTCTGTGGCCATACTCATAACATCTACGACGCTTATTCAATTTAACGGTAATTTGAATAGACATAATTAACGCGCGGCAATAAGACCGCGAGCAAACATTTGAGGATATTAAAAAGGGTTTGCCCGCTTGTGATGTGTAATTAAAACTCATATATTAATACAGAGCGTTGGATATGATAGCGAGTTCTACACTCGTATGGTCTAATAGTAGTTTGGGTTTTTATTATAGTCGTAGTTTAAACGATTTCAATGTCTATGATGTTAATAAGTGAAGGATTCGTTCAACCAATTTTTACGAATATTGATGGTAGATTTGAGATTTAGCATAGTTGAAGTACACGGAGAAGAAGTGCAGAAAACTAAATCATTGAACACTTAATTATCACCGGGACCAATGCTTCAACGTGCCCTCCACAACACAAAAGTTCAAGATTTTTTTTTGGTTCGGTTTGGTTGCTTAACTTCCTTGATCATTTAGGACCGACACAAGCCGCCGTGCCATGAGCGCCTCATAACTGTATTTGTTTTATCTAAGTTTGCGCGTGACTAGTGCCTTTTTAACGCCCTGGCGCTTACGATAAAGTCTTTATCAAAGTTCCAAAGCCCATCAGTCATGCTCACAGTATAACATTACGATCGCCGCGGGCCAACGGCAATTGTAGCCGTTTATAACAATTACATCTTGATTACACTTTGACTTTAATTTAATTATAATTGGCGTTTATTTAATAGTAATTAAGGGTCGATTACAAACCGCTCTATCAACGATCGGGTGGGTCACGCTATCGTGTCGGTGTAACACCTATATAATCTGCTCTGGTATTACGGTTTTTTCGCCGTTAGATATTATATTAAGGTCTGTTCACGTGCGCGACAGCAACACGACATAATGTCGCATAGTCGCAACTATTCAGTTCGCTTGTGTATGCCAGTTTGCTGGAACTAATGTAAGGAAAGATTTGAAATATTAGCTGCCTTATAAATGGTTTTTTGAAGTAAACAGTTCTAAGCAACTACTTAAATAACTGGTTATAAAGAAAACAAGGAATAAACAAATTGAAACATAAAATTAAAAGTGTGATTTATTCGACATTCGACCGTGGTTTATGTCGTCTGTCAAATTGAATTAGTTTTCTGAAACCGTAATCATTCCCAGATGTTAGGAAACTTCATTGCAAAAACACAAATATAATAGAGGGTCCTTTAGGTCTAAAGTTAAGGGCTAGCTTATTGAGATGTTATTATAATACTAGCATTACCGTGGAGTAATAAATCCGAGTTAACTTAAACGTTCCCATCTCTGGCAATAACTTCTAATTACGAATAGGAGAATTTATGGCGCAATAGAATTGGCAGTGAAGCCAAGAATGCGATGACGTAACGGGAATCGAACCTGCTACGTGTCGATGCCACTTCACACCTCGTTCGATGATCGTAAAGCGAAATCGATTTTCGATTCAGACAATCGGAAGGTTAAAAAAGTCGATATTTATAAAGTGGTGTATACACTGTCCGCTTTAAAGCACACAGTGACTTAATTAGTAAGCTTTTAAAGTGATGGCGTTTGGACTTACTTTAATTTAAATATATGATAAATATTTATAGTATTAATAGGTACACAATGGCGTTAATTAAGGCTTTATGTGCCTATAGTTCAAGCAAGATAAAGGTTATATATAATTCAACTTCGCCGGGAATCAAACTCAAGACACCAGTTTATCCATCAGCATTAAACCTGTGGATCAAGTATTTAGTTAAAAATACAATCCAATTTTATATGCTATGTTTAGTCTAAATCTATCCAATGGTTTCCTAAACTTTATATTATTTCAAATAAATATAATTCCTACATATACCTACAGTTATACAGCATGTGGACAGTGCGTAAAGGGCTTAAGCAATAACTCTCAACACTGAGAACGAAAAACAATTGGGGCATAATTCTATGGACCGCGCGCGGTGACCTCGGCGACCCTGGAACGTAACTTATACATCTATCCACACTTTCTACACCATTCGAATTAAAACTCTATCCCTTACTCATAAAGCACAGTTTCTATCGCCACAATAGCGACTTATCACCTTCTATCATAAGATCCCGCGTGAAAAGAGCCGCCCATCCCTATTAGGAATCGCGAGGCTAATAACAGTTTTTCGATACATTTAAAGTTGTTCTAGAACACTATCTTTTACTCGTATTATGTTTTAATCTCACCTTTGGATCGGCAAATAACACTTTTGTTTGAACTCGACGTACCTGTAAAAGAAAGTGATATTAATTTAGATCGTATTGAATGGCGCGAAGATACCTAACAAAAGGCATTTTAAGGTAAACAAAGATCTCTTTTTGTGTTGCTAGCGATCGTCTCGATAACAATACTAGTATTAGGAACTAAAATATTACTAATATTGCACTGCCATGTTGCGAAATATTATATTTTTTGTATTAAAGTAAGTATACAAGAAACAAAAAGTGATTGTGGTAACAATTGTTTATTATTCGTGACTTCAAAGGATTGTTTAACTGAGAAATTATTGATTGATCGGTGATAAAGACTAAATTGTAACTTAACATGTTTAACGTATTTTGCGGTTAATTCTGAAAGTTATCAACAACTATTTGTTTTAGAAATATGAAAAAAATATTACAGTTAAAAGAAAATCTGGAATGGATTATTGGCTTATAAGGTTTTGAAGTGATTAAGCAAATATGGTAGTCCGCACTGCTTAACTTAACAGAAACTTAGCAGGTTTTTAATCCACATTTAATAATTTACTGCAAATTCGAATATTTAAACTGATATACTAATAACGTACATCTTAAATTGGAACCAAAAGGAGAAGAAAAAGATAGAACAAACATAAGATTCCAAAAACAAAGTGTAATCTTTTTTAATCTGTGACAAGGGCTAAATGATTTACTGCTTGCAAAAAAGTTGGGAGTCTGGGCTCTATTTCAGTGTAAAATAACTGGATTAAATTGTAAGAAATGTATTAGGATGCCAATCATCCGAGGACAGTTATAATCTTCTTATCATTTACTTATAGGATTAGCATTTAGGACTTAATCATAATTTTATTTTTAGTGGTAAATTTCGTCACTAAATGTAAAACACTTTGAATTTAAGTATTAAAACCTGATTCTTGTCAGTCCATACATTCATCCTGGGTTTATTATTATTAGTAGGCATTTGTAAGCAATTTATTAGACTTTCTCTATAATTGCTATCCATTTCGTTTATATTTTCGATGATATACCATATACCACTTCAATATTAAGCTGTCAGTGACGCTTACATAAGTAATTTCCACCAACTCCATGTTACTTATTTAGAAATCTAAATGAGTTTTTTATTGAAACTGCTACAAGAATTTCTTTAATTAATATCCACATTATACCTTATTTTCTATTCTGTGAGATCAAATATCAAGGAATGTTAGCCCACACCTACAGCGGCTCTAATATTTTAAGCGCTACGCTAATACTCTAAAGAATAGTTAGCACCGAAATCTATACAAAAGACGGTTTCGAGGACTGCGTTAATAGACGGGACGTGCGGTGGCATGCGAGGATTGGAATGACGGGAAAAGACGTAACATCTGCCGTTGTTGTTGTGTATTTAAAAAAGAAAATGTATGTGACAACTAGCTAGCAGAACAAATGTTACTGTGCAATTTATTTTGCTTTTATGGTGAACTTGTGAGTGATATAGTGTGATAATATTATTATTAATGATTGTTCGAGATTTTTGGTGATTACGGGTTAACTTACTTCGAAAACTTATTTTGTAATTTAACGCCTTTAATAATAGAAAATATGCCTTTTTTGTAATGCTGTTTCCTTAAACAAATTTGCTGTGACGGTACTTCGATATCACTAATAGTTGAGCTTGGGTAATCTGGATTATAGCGCCACCTATGAGTTATACTTCTTAAGGAATAGCTACTCCTATATTCAGCCGTCAAATTTATAGGAATCTAGTTCGGCCTCCTCATTCCTTTCTATATCGGTTTCATAACATCATTCACCGCTCATTCACGTGTGCATCAGTTCACTCACACAGACAGTATCACCGAGTGGCGACTGATAATGATCGCGCAAACAAAACGCAGCGAAAGTCGGCGTTTTCTAAATTAGCACGTCGAGATGAGACCTGCGCAGGATTGATACGACGGCGACGAGTTAGCAGCTTTGTGCCACACGCGGGAATCAAACAGTGACCATAGGTTTAGGACGTGAAAGACTTTAATTTATTATTAAAACGGTTGTCATCACAATTCATAACTCTCCTGTTGTTGGGCTCGGGTCTTCTCTAACAATGAGGCGATAGACCACCACGCTGGTTACGTGCGAATTGATATCCTTCGCATACTTTTAAGAACTTTATGGAGTACTCTCTGATGTGCCGTAGTTTCCTCAAGATATTCTCGGTCACTGAAGCAAGTGATAATTCTAACACTCACGAATTATCTTTAATTAGAATTACGTAAATCGTCAAAGGCAGCACTATAAAGTGTTCCTAGTAAAATGCACTGCTGAGTAATTATAACTTCCCGTTGGTACATCTTGGCTACCAAACTAACAAAAGCAAGTAAACATTATTATTAAGACATTTTGAGGAAATTCCATCCGGTTCCGTAAATGATGATGGTCAACACCATCATTTAACACCAGCTATGTAAGCGGTTCCGGAACAATTGTGTTAGCGCCCACTTTTGTGCCGCTCGAGATATTTACGCCGACGTCTTTTTACTCACAAGCGGACGAAAACAACACTCATCTACTTTTGTAACTTTGGTCCAAATTTTAAAAGCTATTGGACACAGGTTTACTTTACATCTTTAGGTCTCAGCGC
>DWOX01000064.1:0-14312 GCA_018251315.1 Nastra julia | reverse complement strand
AATGCACATAATACACTAAATCAAGATCAAAAATCAGTAAAATTCTAGGACATTGGAAAATAATAAAAAAGTAACCAGGAAAACAAATTTTGAACACGCTTGTACCGCAAGTCCGACAGTCACTTACAGTATTAAATCGGACAATACCGCGGTACGGTCACGATAATCTTTGGTAGTATGTATTTGATTCTAGTTACTGAGAAATACGCCCGCTCCGTTTCGGATACTTCGCCTATAATACTTTACGAACTTTTTGTTCAATAAATGACATGACAAATTAATGGATTTATTATGAGTGGGATTGCGCGGGTATTATTTTTTTGTCGGGTTAGGACGAATGCATTTTTAATTGAGTGAGGCACTTTTGTGGACTGTATAAAACGGCCACCGCGCGCCTTAGGTATTTTTTATTTGATTGACGTATAGTAATGGGCAGGTGCGTAAGAGCTACCCGCTTTTCGAACCGATGTCCGTGTTCGTTTTTTAAGTCGACCCATTTTGCGAGTTTACATCGGACATGAATTTTTCGGCTTACCTAATAATTTTTGAGGTCTTTGTAGTGATCAAATAATGTACTATAATAAAATACCTAAAATTTCCAATAAAACATGAAACTTATTGGTATTACGTTACAGTTTTTTTATTAAACTCATCAAACGAGCGAACAAGCCAAACGAAAGCCAAAATAATTGCCAAAAGGAGAATGAAAGAAAGTACCTACCTACTGGCGGTTAGGTTCAAAACTACTGATGTTCCAATGAAATAGACATGTAAATGACAGTTTATTTTTTTATTTCAGTCGCTACAGAGCGCGGCGCGTCGCGCAGGCACCTCGTGCGCGAACTGCAAGACTACCACCACCACACTATGGCGACGCAACCAGAATGGTGAACCTGTGTGCAACGCATGCGGCCTCTACTACAAACTACATAATGTGAGTACTCTTCTTTTATTCTTTCTTTCTTACGTCAAATAGTATCTGAAGAAGTGCTAAAGAAGCAAAGGATAAGTAACCTTTATGGAGTAATGGGAAAAGTAAGAATCCATCCCCTGTCTTCGATGGTTTTTAAGTTTGTCATATTATGACAAACTTAGACTATGACTATAGGAAATGCTGTTATATGAAAAAGAGCTTTACTGACTCTTATACACGTGTATAAGAGTGTATATGCTTACATATTATGTACGTACACATAAGCGTCTATTCAAATTTTAGGTTATTACGTCATTATTAGTCAAATTGGTTTGGGTTACTTTGTCTAACATTAGTCCATAATAATATTTGTCCAATGTTAGTTCAAAACAGATGAAGCGTTGACATTAAGCAAGGAAAACGAATTAAAAATATCGTAAACGTCTTCTACTACAGTAATGCATCATTGTATCTGTCAACTGTCAAAGTTGTACCGCTATTTCTGCCACCGTAGTTTCGCAATAAATTACAGATCATCAGTCATTACTCATTAGTGAAGGCTTTTTCGTTAATCTAATTAAGTTTTAATAACTTGCCTTCTCTAACGGTTGAGGCCTACAGATTGTATCTTAGGTTTTCGTAGTGTTAATTCATTATTATTTAATCGGCCTTTTCTTGGAAATCAAGACCATAACTATAATTAACGACATCGTAATATCGTGTCAAATATTACAGTTAAATTTATTTGACAATTAGCCACACAGTTTTTACTTTTTAAACAATGATATGATTTGTAAATTTATTTCGTTTTGCCATCGTGAAATTAAATGCCTAAAGTTTAAAAAAACGTATTATACTTTGTTTAAATGGTAGATACTTTCACAATTAAAACGGTTTATATACCGCGAGTTTACCGAAACAAATAATATAGAACTTATACTTTAGTACAATTTGCCTTTAAGGTTAACTTTTGATCTTTTCTAAATAAATATCTACCTGTCTATTTCACTCAATTTAAACAAGAATACTAAGACAAGATAAATAGTTCATAATATCTCGATGTGAGAAGCATAAGGGCCTAAGTCACAAATCACCGGCTTACATAAGAATCAAACGAAATACCACGTAGGCCCTTATGCTTCTCAGGTTTAGATATTATTAACTAAGTACCGCTTAAGTTCAAAATGTTACCTAGAAGAATGAAACTTTAATATTTACTCATCCCTGTCCCCTTTTCTATTAACTCTTGCCCACCTCAGGGACACTCTCCTGGGACATGTCGATGAGTTTTTATTCAAAGCTTATGGTAAGCTCGGCGCGCCCTGGGGACAAAGTTAATGTGTCATAAGTTTTATAACAATCCCTTTATTAGTTAGTGAATCATCTTTGGACATTACGAATACTTTAGTCACGAAATTGTTATCGTTAAATATTTAGTCAGTTTTATATGGAAAATAAAAAATACGTTTAGGTAATCTTGATAAGCTATGTAAGTACATTTAAGCGTCCTATTATTTAAATATAGATAAATTTATCGGCTTAATTTTTATAAAACTTTGGTGGGTACGTTACCTATCTCTTCTTCGAGTGCTAAGACTAATAAAGCTTGAAACTTTACATTCTTAAACGATAAACAGCAATAATTCTCACGGCTCTCCCAACCCTGTGGAGGAACAAAAACCCTTGTGCAATCGAGAGAACGATACACTCAGAAACGAACAAACGTCACAAAGCGGGCCCGCTACAATGACAGAAATTAACAGTCAAAGCGACCCTTCGGCTTGGCCACTTGAGATTTTTTTGCTGAAATGTATACTGGTAATACTGGAGATATGGGTCTGTGGCAACATTGCAAGCGGATAGCGAGAATTTAGAATATTATTGAGGTTATTGAGAAATAGCTGCAATAACAGGGCTGTAGTCAGGAATTTCCGTTGAAAAGGATTTAAATTTAAAGCTTCCTCTAACGCGTGATAAGTGATAAGTGTGATAAATAACAAGAGTGTATAGAATATGTTGGCAATAGTTAGAAAGTAACGAATTAATTCAGATTCTGTCTTAATTCATATCAGTATCCATTTCGTTTTTATGGTTAATTAAACACGTTTTTCGTGCATACTGACATGCATTGAAATAAGATGGAATTCTCTTCGAAATGCTCTATATTTACCACTACAACATACAACCAAGATTCAACATAAGTAAGTGCAAAAAAAACAATAGGTAAATCTACTCGCTAATGAAAGCTACAAAAGAGCAAAAAGCTACAGTTTATCTCTAGCAGTAGGACCAGTGCCTTATCCACAAAGTACAGCGACAATGTTTTGTCTAATTATTCGGAAGGAGCGACAAAGAAACGAATGGGAGTGCTACTTACAACCTGAAGGCACAATGACGGGGGCACAATAAGTAGCAATGTCACCCGTATCCGCCTCTTTATACATATGTATTTATGCGCATTGCTACTAGCTTTATCGTTTCAAATAATGTAATGACAGTCTATATTTTACCGCTTTTGGTTATGAATAAAATATTTGGTGGTTCCTTTAACAAAAAAAATTGATTGCATTAAATATATGATTACATTAGTTTTAATAATATCTTACATTTGACGACTACGTTTTGCAATTGGCAATAATAATAAACCTAGTAGCAGAATGAGAGGTCCGGAGTTCGATTTCTTTATGTGACAGTTAATGTCCATGTTGTTCATATTAATCACGTTATTTGTAATCTTAGTAATAATAATAAAATTTATTGCTACATAAAACACTTTTTTAAATAAGTAAATTGAAGAAAAGTTTTACTAAACATATATTTTTTATATGGCAATAAATTGAATTGGTCATATATTATGTAATAAATTAAAGTTCACTTAACATAAACGCTCGACTCAGCCTCGGAACAGAGACTGTGGAATTAAAATACTTGAAAACTGGAGGCGATCGGTAGATAAGCGGCGTTTTATTGTGTCATGTTTACGATAATGATCCAGCTAGCGAGCGTCCCTATATTCAGATCATTGGTGACGCAACCCACCGGTCAACTTTTTGTCACTGGACCGGTCCAAGTTCAATGTCTCTAAGGGCGACGAACTACGCGACCACAACGAAAGTGTTTACGTTTTTGTACGCAGTTTTCAACTCTTACTTTTGTGTAAATGGTAATAATTGACTAAAGATCTGAAAAGGCTACAGGACTGCGACCTAAATTCCACCAAAACGCATCTTGTCGACCGATTGGCTTCAGACTCGGTCGATAACCCCGGATAGCAGATGTTGATGTCACTGTCAAGTGCCTGTCAAAAATCCTTCAGTTTGTCAGCCGATGTTTTTGGTTCGTTCCAATTTGGAGTCATAAGTTAAACATTACCTACCACGGTAATAGTAGAAATTCGAGATTCTTTATTTGATAAAACATTCCTTTTTTTAAATTCTTTCTTTAAAGATTTAACCAGCAACATAGTCAGATATAAAACAGTACAATTTTAGTGTTCTCTCGAGATAAAATTCACCCACGCTTGACGTCTTGTTAAACAATCAAAAAAATGTATTGAAATTTAAACATTTTGATGTATAATAAATTAAAAAATTAATTTACTGTTTCCATCTAATCTTTTTTGTTCTTACGTATTATTTTCTAATTCTTATTCTTCTACCTTTGTACAAGGGCGGTTCAGCTCAAACACAATTAATTACAGTCGGCTATCTCCTTAAACTGAATTACTTACAACGGGAATAATAAGGTGCTTATCCATTGTTGCTTACGCCACGATAGCCACCGTGTACGAGTACTTGTAAATGTGGATGTTGATTTTTGTAAACTTCTTGATTTAATACGTAATCCAGCGCATACTTAAATGTCATTCGTTTCAAAGTAAAACGACGTGAATATGGATACTTACAGTCTCCGATATAAACTATATCTAATCCTTTAAATACGCGGACCAAATCGATAAAGGTAATGTAGGAACACGCGTGCCCCGGTCTGACGTGTATCGTTGGACACAGGATTGCCTGCAGTGGAAACCTGCGCCTCCAACTCCATCACGCGGCTGTAACTCGCCGCACAACAGTGAGAAAGCACCTTATAACGTTTTTTCCATTGTTTACAGCCTGGAAAACGATCTATATGCAAATTTCATTACTATTCAAGGACCCGAGATGTTTACTACCAATAAAGATAAAATGACACACAAAATTAGGTCCCTGTCAATTGACGGCGGCCGTTTTATATTTTTATGGCAATTTATGCTAATTTAATAGGCCGCTGAAACGCTGACTTTATATTTTATGTAACTGCATCGATTTTGTTTTGCTTGTTTTGGCATTCGAAAGGTATTGGCGGAGTTACCACAACTATACTGCTAATAGTACCAACCTTCTTAATTTTTAGTTATTGTTGAATACGATCTTATGAACGATACATTTGACTATTCAAATACAATCAAATAATTTACTTCGTCTCGAAAAAAACAGCAGATTTAACGAAAATTACAAATAAAATAATTTTACATTCAATTTTTTTATTAAAAAGCCGGAGTCTAGAAGCTACTCGATCACAACACGACGATATAGATTACATATTTACACTTTTTATATGAATAGTTAGCAATGGAAAAATAAGACAAATAATAACTATTCTAAGCGAACATTCCGCTAATATGCCAGTGACCCTTCTACAGTTTATTCACATAACCTAAGCAATTCAGCATAGATTTGCAAGAAACGCGCATTCAACATTATTTACGCTTATTAAGCTTCGGTTTTAGACACCATATTTGCATCTTCACAGCCTTGTACGATGTAATAATTGTACACCTGAGTGTAGCTGCGTGCGTGCAAGCTATTTTATAACTTATTGTTTCGTAATACCGTCGAAAGTACGTTGCGCAACAAATACTAAGTGTAAAGATTCGTTACGGTAAGAGCGTTTCACACCATCCGCTCCGATATTAATAACGAATCCGGTTAGGAGCTGCTGATAATTATAATTACTAAATGGAGTTACATGAGTCGCTTTCACGTGCCTGTAAATAACCTGTTTTAACTTATTAACATTAATTAACACAAGTCGCTACATTAAGATATACAAAACTTAAGATACGACAATTTATATGAGCCTTTTTATTTAACGATAATATCAAGTGACTTGACTCATGACATCGGTTTTATGTTTATCTTGTTACTTGCTTTAAAGGATCAAAAATCTGTTTAAAGAATCTTAGAATCAATTTAAAATGTCTGTCTCGGTTTGTGTGTGCGGGCCGCGGCATCTACGACACATGAAATCACAGTATGAAGTTACGAGTGTGTAGCATTTTTTTTAATAGTGACTGGAGGTGTTGTGGATTTTACTCGTATTGACGCCTCCTTCACTGATTGGGACGAATTGTCTGAGAACTTCAACGTCCGTCACAATTATACTTATCTTATGGTGTGTAAACAGATCGTTAGATTAGTTGGCAACCATGAAGACAGGGCCCCGATTCTGCTACAATAAAAATGCGAGTCTTCATTGTGTCTCGGCCGCAGACATTTTTTACCACGAATATGTCAGCGCTGTAAGATACGAAGACTTCAACTGGAGTTTTTTCCTTCAGAGTAAGAACGAAAAGGCAAATAACCATCGTAAACACGTTAAGGCCGCATGTATACGCTTTTTCAGTTATTTAGTAGGGAGGTGACATGTCTGACATCATCTTTCAAATGATAGGGTGTAAGATTTTGCATTTGTGACTGATAATTTAAATACATTTGGTTATAACTAGAATCGTATTAGTTAGAGCGATATGCTCGGAGGCTGCGAGCCGGTGAGGCCCCCGTGTTGACCGACGAGTGACAATGGTTGTTCTCGGATCGAAGGTGACTGTGGATGTCCTATTTTGTGTATTAACACGTTCAAATTCAATTCAAATCAATATCACTTTTAAATTGTTTTATCTGTTCAATTTCATTGAAAAGCGACGGGGAAAATATACCTCGACCAAACAATTTCTAACTTACCTGTGTTAACGATTCACACGTTTCAGAACGAAAAGTAAACGAAAAAAAGGATATTAAGTTCCTGATGCACTGCCCATAATAAATGAAGTCATAGGTTGTTAACAAGTACTTAAGTTATATTCATAGAGAAAAGAAATTATGTACTTGTATTTCTGTCTTAAATAGGTAACTATCAGTGCATCTATTAATTCAGAAGACTCACCAAAAATTATACAACTCGACGAACAAGAGATTTATCGCCGAGAAAAAATTGTTTTAATTGTAATAAATGACAACATTTTTCGCCATAGTAATCGGCAGAACCGTGCTCTGTGACATATGTCAGATAGCAAAAAAAAAAACTGTCCTCACTTTTTATTACGAGCGTTGAGTATTCTTCTATGTTCTCTATCTATGTTCAGAGGTTGATAGAAACAGACAAAGGAGGAGTGCCGCGCGGTTACTCCGAAACCTTGACTCATGTATCCGTACAATTTAAACATGTTTAAAGTATCTTCGAAGCTGTATGAGATTTTAAGGCTAAGACTTATTATTGAGCTTGCGAATACGCCGCGATTTGAAAAGTTTGGGAACATCTGAATTATCCATTCTCTGTACAACCTGAAGACTGAATTTTAGATACTATTTACCATTAAATTCCTCAATTCTACATTCATTTTGGCATTCACCAAAAACAAAAAATCTATGCGCTTGTGCTATGTATAATCTATAGCTTCTTTAATAGCATTAAAACGAACGTGACAAGCAGTGCCATGAGTGTAATATATTTTAGAGTATCATCTCTATCGCGTCGGGTTTGGACAGGACCAAGATTGCACGCCAGCGGAAAATATTATACTCGCGAAGAATAAGGTGTCTCCGTCGCTGAACCACGCGACTCTCGCGAGGGAAATGAAATTGCAAAATATGTTTACGAGATGGAAAGACCGTGTTCGCGACACTGCTACACCTAGAGCTAGAGCGTTCTCCTTTGATACACTTAGACACGTCTCGGATGTATTCAAATAGATTTCGTGTTTTTATTATACTTATTTTGTTGTTTATTAGTGTTCTCAAAGATGTGTGAAGTCTACTTGCATTTGGTTAGCGAATTTGATGTCTAAAACCTTTTGAATTCTCAAAGTAAGACTCCTTAAATACATTCTACAAATCCAGAAAAACGCGAGGACTGGACGTAAATATCTTACTCTTTAATAAAATATTTACAAAACGTAAAATAAGTCCAGCGAAAAGGAGAAAAACATGCGCCTCAGTAGACGAAAAAAGGCACTTTTTTCTAATAAAGCCGGCCAACGCTCTTCGTTATTACACATGTACCCTCGTCACGATGTTTATTTTTTGGTCAGCCGGGGTGAATCGAAATCCTAGTGCATAATTATTAATGTAAAAAAACAAAGGATTTGACAGAAAAAGCCCATAGACTTTATTGTTTATGTATCATCTCTGTCAATTATAATTACTTACCTTGAAAAATTACAATACTTTTTTTAATTTTTAAATTAATAAGTGATGGGTTCTAACGATATATTTTGAAGAATAATGCAGGCACGTAAAAGTTAACATAGAGAACAAATTCATAGAACGAATTTTTTTATCTGTTGTTTGACGTAAGTAATTAATGGTCGATTATCGAACTCAGAGCGGATTGTAAAGTTATATTAATTACTATAACCAACTTTCCTCCTCTTTCTACGTACTAGCCCTTAAAATCGTTTAGGTACGTATAAATAAAATCGCCCTTTTGTTTTTTTTAACATTGTATAAGGTAGTGCTTGACAACAATCCCACCTGATGGAAAGTGTGATGGAGTCTTTGATGTTGGGCACACTACCTTACATAGAGCCTATTCACTCTCATCTTGAAGACTATACTGTTTTTACTATACGTGAAACTCTTGACATCTGTGAAACTGTTAACAACAATTACAATAATCAATAATTGACCCTCATCAGTAATTTCTTCCAGCAAGGCCTTGTGCTTAGATACTTTAACAGTAGTTACAAGTACATTTTTTTCACAAAAGTTAAGCCTGCAGTTAGTTTCCGCCATCGCACAGTCCAATGTAAAACCAGGTTCCATCAACACCATCTGGATACCTGGCGTTCTTCCACGGTCCGGTTTTCACGTCATTTTCTCCTGCGAACGTGTAGATTTGGAGCGAACAGCCCCCATCGGTGTTGCCACATTGCTAGGACTTGGGGGCCTTCAAGAAGCGGGTCCGTCGCCTCCTTCTTGGCCCCATACGCATTGGTGACGCCCCTAATGTTGCTAACGTCCATGGGCGGCGGTGATCACTTATCATCAGTTGACCCGTCTGCTCGTTTGCCTGCCTTTGCGCATAAAAAAGCAAAAACGTTCCGTATGTGCACAAAACGATGACCTTAAAATGAAGTTCAGACGCATATAGTTTTGATTCGCAGTTTTGTACCTATTCACTTCGACATATATAAAAAATGACTGCGAATACTTTAGCGCCGTCTGTGAGTCAAAAGAATAAAAATTTTAGGGTGAATTTTTCAACGGGCAGCGGTCGGCCGGCGTTCGCATTTTATTGCACGCTATTCCGGCGAATAAACGTGGGAGGGGGGTTAATGGACCGCCGCGGGTTGACCCCCCCTAGCCGCATTGGCTGCGAATATTCAATAATATTTTTGCTCCTGAATCGAAGCCTAGCCGCGGCTCGGCTAACCGCTTATTAGTGGTCCGTGATGTACGGGTCTCGGAACCGCAGTTTGCAAAGGTTTACTTTTTGCTTCCCTCTAATTTTTATAAACATTGGTTAATATTAAAATTAAAAATTTACAACAGAAGGGAGATCTTCAAGTTTGAGACAGGGCTGGGGTCTACACAACATAAACCCATGACCATTACCATGACCATTTATTTTTCTGTTTTTTTAATACGTGTGGAGAAGGAGTAAGATAGGCATAGCCAAAGACAAATAAAGTGAGAATCAAAAGTATAAGGCCCATAAGTCATTGTCCTGGCAAACGCCGCGTTAAAAACTACTACAAAGGTTTCTTTTTGGAACACCGATGCATTTTAATCAAGCTTGTGGAAGAACTGATGAGATTAATGATTTCTTTTTCTGTACAAGTAATCACGCGAGCGTTCTATAGCTCGCTTGTGGCGCTGGTAATTGCAAACGCTGTGACGGGGGAGCAATTTCCGACATCATACTGTTTCTATTTACAAATCACTATTCACCCCAAACAGCTTTTATGAAGTCCAGCGATACGCCGTTGCAATGAATCGATCGATTTAAATCCGATTTATCTATTGTTGCTTTTGCTAATTTCCAATTAGGTCAATATTGTTACGGTAATAATTAGGTCATTTGCTGGTTCTTCATTTAAACGAAACGACAACGACTACGACAACAACAAAGCATATTAACTTTATTGAAAACTAGAAGGTGTTCGAGTTCTCACCATATTTCTCTCACTGTAGCAAAAAAAAACACAATAAAAGAAACAATTTCTACCACTCAGTTTGCAAAGAGTGCCAAAATAATAATGTTACTAAGAAATTTTATTTAACTAGTAAGTATACCTACAATTCATTTTCATGCGATACACAGCAGTATGGAATTCAAAATTCCTTTAGTTAGTGCCGCGATAACTGCATTATACTGGATACCGCTAACCCTATGAAAATGTGCTCTTTAGGTTTTGATAAAATTATAGTCTGATAGCTGCATCTCTAAACCCAAGAACTTTAAAGTTTTGTTTTCCTTTTTTGAAAATAGGTTCGAAATCAGTCCGCCTAGTTGCTGACCTACGTTTACATAATATACCAATGGCATAAAGTATTCCGTTGGAAAACTTTGAAAAGTTAACGACGCGTCGACGTGCCGCCGACTTCTTCCACGATTGTGAGCAACTCTTCGCTTACAATTTACACAAGTCGTGTAAAAGTTTTTCTCTGCGAGCTCTCCAATAGCGGTCATAAATTGAATTAAATATTCCCACTGGAATGTTGGTCTTGAAACGATAACTTCTCATTTCTCTAAATTTTTAAGATTCATGGAAAATTTTACTAGACTGATAGTCAAGTTTTTTACCAGATTTAACGGAACTTGTTTGCATTTTAGGCAGTGTAATAAATAGGCACATATTTTATAGAATTTGAATGTAAAGTGTAAGTATTGCTTCTTAAACCCTGAAAGAACAATTAAGCCCATTATAAGCAAACACTCTTTGAATACAATCGTGCGCCACAAATTTTTTCGACCTGAATTTGTTAAAACTTCGTTTTTCATATACCGTTTGAATACCACAAATAGGTAGGAGCCTACTTTCAAACTCAATTTCATTCGTTTCCTTGAATTATAAAATGTTCAACATAAAACCAAACGAGAAACAGCACTTCATAGAAGCACTGGCATTCATAAACTGAAAAGGATTTAAATCCAACGATCTAATAAACCAGTTTGCTCCGGTTTTTATCCAGACTCAATTTCGAGGTTTGGATATGTGAAAAAAACGAGTGGCCTCTAGCGCTGTCTATCTGCTGGCCTGATTTAAAAGAATAATAATTTGTGCGAACTTTTTCAGCGAGCAACGGATGGGTTTGCATTTTATTGCGCACTATTTCACCAAATAAACGCGGGGGGTTAATGGACACGCGGCGTATCTACTCACCCCTCCCGCATTGACTGCGAATTTTCAATATTTTTTCCTCCGACCCGGCAAAGGTTAACCACTCATTAGTGGTTTTTGATGCGGGTCTCGGAACAGTCGGAACTGTTAAGGGTCAGCAAAGCGACCATATATACGATATAATTATAACGTAATCAAGATATAGATAACACAATGATAGGTATTACAAAAAGAAGCTATTAAGAGCCATAAAAACAATCCACTTTATTATACATATGTATCGCGTTGAATCGTTTTTCACTAAAAAACTTACATTATAACGTACCCTCATAAAACTCACCTGGCCCCGTTATAATTTTATCAAATGTATCTACACAACTTGAATTACATAACAGCGTTTACTTACACAGTATACCAGTATATACCTACTGGTAAATTAACGAATTTAAATTAAAAGTAAATTCCGTGAGTGTAATGAAATTCTTTTTGCACGGTGGCAGGTAATCACGCGGGCTTCCAATCGGACTGTTTGTGGAACTCGTTAATTGCAAGCGTTGCGAGCTGCGATGGAGATATTTCCGATATTCTGCTGTTACTGTTTACAAGTCGAGGCACTATACGCTAAATACGGTGATTGATTTTAAAACGTACAACATTTTTTTTGCTGACTGCACCAGAAAGATGGTTACTATTTTTCAAGCGTATGTATGGTATATGTACATATGTCTATTTCTCTACAGCGGCTATCAACGCGAACGGTGTCATCAACCCCCAACCATTTGAACAGTCTTTTTACTTTAAGACTTTTTCTGATAACTGTACTTTTAAGCAATGTTTACATTTTCACGTTATCTGTAAAATCGGAATTCGGGATCTAGTGGGACGGGTGAGAATGGGAATGGGAGCCAACGGGAATAACCCAAGTATTATACCAAAACAGCAATTAAAAAAATTATCAATACTTTTGTAATTTGCGCGCTAAAATCTCTTCCGTACAATACATTTAAAATACCAACAGCAAAAAGGCGAGATACTTACGTCGTTAATTGCATATTTAATGTTTCCAAAAGTCGTATCACCTAATCAACTTACTGCGAATAAAGGTGCAATGTATTTAATTTCACACGAATCAATGAAACGACATCCAATCTTGTTCCAATCAGTTTCACGACATTAATACTTAACTGTTGGCTTTTCACACCTAATAAATGTAAATAATACCCTAGGGTTAGCTCGTGTTTTATTTTTCTCTTCGCCTAACATGAAGTTTATTAACTGGAGAAATTATGACATAATTTAATTAAAATTAGAAACTAAATTAATAAGTATGTATTGTATTTATGTTCTTATGTTTATGGTTACATAACAAACTCAAACAAAATCTTTCCTATACATTTCATCCGACATCACATTCATACGAAAACACCACGTATTAGAATGATGTTACAAGTTGAGGAAACTTTGCAGTCGTTGATCCCGCGGGAATGAAACTAGAATACAGCATTCGGAATACTTGCTGCGCCTCGAAATCGTAGTGGCTTCCTATTCTCCATAGTTCATAACTTTCATAAACATGATAACGTCTAGCTCCCACAATACAGTGGTTCGGTAGAGTGGTTTAATAAAACTATTGTAACCTATTTCTTTTTACTATAATTTAATATCGATTTAGTATCATAAATTATTGAAAGCTTAAAGTATACTTCGCTACAATGAAATGGACATAAAAATGATATGGGTATCTTATAATGTAATTGTGAAAAAAAAACAGTATCTTTTATGTCGATCACTCCCCAGATTGATTGATAATTGTAAACTATACTCGCATTACAAAGCTAAAGATAAATCGGGTAACAAAACCTAATTAAAGAACCCCCATGCAGTCTTAACAGCGTGATTCAGAAATCAAGACACTGCCATCTATTGGCAACCTACTGAACCACACTATCAAGCCTAACAATCACATAGGTCTAAATACACGTACTGGAATTTAACAAGCTTTATAAAATGAGTAACGAACATTTTGTATTAACAAATATACTTTATCTTAAATCTTAACAAAAACGAATTACTAGTTCTTTCAGTAGATACAATCAAGTTGTGACAGCTCCATTACTCACTAAGTTTTATTATAAAAAGCGTTCTACACTTTTTCCTCAGTATACATTTTAGCTAGCCTGGCCAAAGCCCAGATGGTTCCATTCTATTCTACCTAACTCACGTATTCATATTTTTAATCAGGTTAGATATTTAGATATGTTATGTAGGAATGTAAATCATATCAGCTCTGTAGTTGGCAATAAGATAGGGGAGACCTGTAAAACATTCATGAATTAATTCATTCGTTAATCGCGGCCAAAGCAGGTCCTTGCTGATAATAAGATCTTAAACAATCGCCGAACTGATAAATGCAAATGGCTTAAGAGATATACTTTCATAATCAACAGGACATACTACGATTAAATCTATGTACCTACTTGTAGTTTGTTATTAAAGGTAATTTGTAACATACTTAGTCATAAGCGATACGTAAACTAATGGATTATTTAATGTCTACATTCCTAGCACAAAATAATACTTCCGATATATAGATAACTAAAAAGTATAATATAACGTATTGAAACGTAAAGTGAATTTTCAGTGCTAGTAAATCCGTCGTATGAAACCCCATACATGTCAAATTGTTAACCATATAAGCAAAATCACTTTCGAGATGTTTTGGCAGTTGTAGTTGTGTACGGTCAACACGTTAAAATAATTACACTGAACAAAAAATATTTACAAGCCATAAGA